>CM042171.1:72096582-72107814 GCA_023376005.1 Doryteuthis pealeii
GACGGTGGGGTATCAGAGCTTTGATCACCTCTGATAGGGTCAGCATGGTGAGGGAAGTCTGATGTTTGAAGACCCGAAACTTCCCAATGAACCATGCAGATAACATCACTGACGACATACACCAGAGCCCAAAATGTAGGAGCGTATATTTAAAGTATATATATATATATATATATATATATATATATAAAGACAAACAACAACAACCACAAAAACTTTACTAACATCGGATGAACTATACCTATTAAAAGAGTAATGAAAGCTCAGTTAATAAATTTATTACTAAGCCGTGACCTGCGTGCGACTTTAGCGCAAAGATTGTAGAAGGTTACATCATCATTTTTTCTCAATTTCAGGTCACGCGCAAATTGCACGCAAATATTGAAAAGAAAAACCTAGCGTTCAACTGTTATTAAACAGCCATAACAGGAAAATTACAGAAACACGCACAACCTATGTATATATATATATATAGTAAAAAGTAAAGTCGACGGGGCGGCCTAAAGTCGGTATCAGCCAATCAGCGAGGGAGTCTATCCCCTTTTCAATAGTGCTAGACAAAGGAGATAGTTTTAGCATCTGAGGTGGAGCGCCACACCTGCCATCAGCTCCTTACTTTACCGCACAGATCCCTGTGCTACTCATACGCTGAGTTGGCGCGGACCGGTATCGAACTAAGAACCTTGTGGTTTCTAGCCGAACGCTCTACCGACTGAGCTAACCCGGCCCAAGAAGATACCAGAATATCTGAAACACGTGTTGCGTATGTGAAATAAAAAGAATAAAAACATTTTATATATATATATATATATATATATATATATATATATATATATTGAAAAAACAAAGGATGTTTACAAATGCATAGGCTCATCAGGAGAGAATGTGCAAACCGTTTCGGGGCCTTTCTCTCTACGGTTTATATAGCAACACCGGCCCTCCTCACTGATGATGTGAGGACCCAAGTAATATCATGCATCGATTTCTGAAAATATTTATCCATAAACACTACGGATAACAGTTGGGTTGTATTATGAACAATTTTTATATTTTATTATACACTTTTTATATAATTATACACTTTTTTAAATAATTCTACATCAGGCTCTTTTGAGTCTTATTTACTATAATGCTTCTGATTTTTTTAAAATAAAAAATAAAATTCATTTTATTTTAAAATAAAATTCATTTTATTTTTAATACTGACAGCGCATTTTTTCTTTTGAATAATTCCAACTTTTGACTAGCAGCGTTCTGTTTTGCTAACGGTCATTTCTTCCCGTCTTATTTTTGTTGAAGACCGATCCACATGCGGTCGATGCAGATTTTACTTGGGTCCTCACATCATCAGTGAGGAGGGCCGGTGTTGCTATATAAACCGTAGAGAGAAAGGCCCCGAAACGGTTTGCACATTCTCTCCTGATGAGCCCATGCATTTGTAAACATCCTTTGTTTTTTCAATATATCATATTTACACTGTCGGATTAAGTTCCAATTTTATTTCACACATATATATATATGTGTGTGGGGGGGGGAAAGAGAGAGAGAGAGAGAGAGAGAGAGAGAGAGAGAGAGAGAGAGGGGGGGGGCGAGGTCGGATATGCTGGATTGACTTCGTTCTGCGTGGTTTCTTTTTTTTAACCGTTTTCTTTCTTCTTTTTCTTTTCAATAAGAATCTATTCTTAAAATATCCAGAAAATGGGGAATTATTCAAAAGGAAATAATTTTAAAGATTTCTCCTAAGTAATCTCGGCCTTTCCTACTTTCGATTTATTTCAATCTCTTCTATTTATAACCGTTAACTTGTTTGCATTACACTCCACTTTTTTTTTCTTGCATATGTTTCAATCCCCTTTAAGAATATTGTGACCATTTCTGTACACAATACTCAAAAATGTGGACGTAAACAACTATTATTTGATTAGATCCACATTTTCGAGTATGGTATACAGAAATGGACACAATACTTTTATAATGGATCTTTCTTTGTAATATACGCAACAATTATTGGCTGAACTTGCACAAAGGTGTCAAAATTAGGGTGACCCAGAAAAAACAGAACCCAAATTATTTATTTTCCCATTAAACTAACCTTAAACCCCAACCCCAACCCTAATCCTAACCCCTAGGCCTAAGCCTAACCCCTAATTCCGAATTCCTGGTAGACCATAATAATTACGCCTACACCTGATGTCTCTGTCAATTCACTGAATCGAGCAAGTTCATTGTATCATTGTAATCTAACCCTAACCCCCTAGTTAAAATTACCCCCCCCCCCTAGTTAAAATTAACAATTTTATTACAAAATGTGTGGGTTCTGTTTTTTCTGGGGTGCCGGTATACAGGGTACCCAGAAAAAACAGAACCCAAATTATTCATTCATTTTCCCATTAAAATAACCCTAAACCTCAACCCTAACCCTAATCATAACCTTAACCCTGTCCCTAACCCTAAACTTTAAGCCTAGACCCTCATAGTTAAAATTAACAGTTTTATTACAAAATTTGTGGTTTCTGTTTTTTTTGTGTCGCCGGTATACAGGGTAACCCAGAAAAAACAGCACCCAAATTATTTATTCCCATTAAACTAACCCTAAACCCCAACCCTAACCCTAATCCTAACCCTACACTTTTACCCTAACCCTAAACCCTAACCCTAGACCCCCATAGTTAAAATTAACAGTTTTATTACAAAATTTGTGGGTTCTGTTTTTTCTGGGTCGCCGGTATACAGGGTGACCCAGAAAAAACAGAACCCAAATTATTTATTCCTTTTCCCATTAAACTAACCCTAAACCCCAACCCTAACCCTAATCCTTACCCTACACCTTAACACTAACCCTAAACCATAACCCTAGACCCCCATAGTTAAAATTAATAGTTTTATTACAAAATTTGTGGGTTCTGTTTTTTCTGGGCCACCCTAATTTTGTCACCTTTGTGTAAGTTCAGCCCAATTATTATTTAGGTGCGTAGATTACAATGATACAAAAGAAATTGCTCAATTCAGTGAATTGACAGAGACATCAAGTGTAGGCGTAATTATTATGGTTTACCAGGAATTCGGAATTGAAAAATAAAACGGTGGTCGGATTTCCGAAGAGAGAAGTGAAAAAGAAATAAGAACAAAGGTTAAAGTTTGGAAGAGTAAACACACAACGGGGTAACAGTAATTAATCGAGAAATGACCCCGTAAATAGATTCAAAGATAAAAACGGAATTTCGGGTTGTTGACCGGAAACGGATGTGTCCAATTGGACACATGGCCTAGTGGATAAGGTAGTTAAGTTAAGACAGTTCTAAGTGACAGTTATCTCTGGATTCCGGGTTCAATCCTGAGTAGAGGCAGTTAGAAAAATAATTAACAGAACTCCTACCCCAGCTATGGTTAGCGGAATGAGAACAGGATACCCCGTGGACTGAATAAAGGGTTAGGTTCGAAGTTCCGTGATGGCTCCCGATTACGACAAGAAAGTTCCCGAGTTCAAAAAGAAGGTTCTCGAGTCCGAGAAGGTTCCTGAGTCCGAGAAGGTTCCCGACAAGAAATACCTGAAGAAGGCCGGAGGGCATATCGGCCGAAACGTTGTACAAATAACAATGAAGATGGGGACAATAGTCCGAATAACGCAGATAATAGTAATCTTCAAGCCTCATCTGAAACATTCAGAGAAATGAGTAAATAAGTTGATTTTATTTCAGTCTTCAGCCGAAAAAGATAAGAATTTCACCGAGTGGTAGATAGATAAAATGTCTCTATATTTATGGAAGGGCTGTATGCTATCCCAGAAATCTTTGCGCAACTAATGACAAGTCCACTCCCAGTTCTTCAATGAAAATTAACATTTCGCATTGGATCAATTCCACAAATAACAGTCGACCAATATTTACATAAAATATAGATTCTAGCAGGAAAATCGACGCTCTGCCGAAGAAGAGCCGATCTAAAGTTGATTAATTCAACCTCACCAACCTCACAAAAGGATAAATTATAAATCTTTATATTTACTTCCCACTCAATATGAAATTTATCATCCTACCTTATAACCCCCTCCTCTCTCTCTCTCTCTCTCTCTCTCTCTCTCGCCCCTCTATCTCTCATTTTAATATTTCATAATTGGATGAAATATTTTTGTCGTGAAAAAAAAAAAAAGACCCGTGTTTACGATTCAGTATTTTATTAATAAGACACAAGATCGAGAACAGAAAATTTGCAAGCTCCGATATTGTAAAACTATTCTAGCGTAATTATTATGGACCACGGGGAATTCCGGAATTGAAAAATAAAACGGTAATCGGATTTCTGGAGTGTTGCATACTGGTTTCTTCAAACTCACGCTACTCTGCTTCGTATACGTTGCGGGTATACAGCGGACATCGTTCCTGACCCCTAGACGATGTATCTAGTAGTCAGCTACTTCAATAACAACAGATACGCGTATATAAAAGATGACTCTTCTTTATTTTCTTCGGTGTGTGGTAGGTGAGTGGCGGGCAGGGAAAATGACACTACGACTACTTATGAGTGGTGGAAGGTGGTTGGCGAGCCTCACTGCTCGCTTAGGAGCGCCCGACCGTATCGACGGTCAGACCCTTCTCTGCTCGCCGTCTCCTCGGGTCTCTCTTCGGGTCTGCTTAAGAATCGACGACCGCCCACACATTCCTTTGTTCCTTGACCGGAAGTCCCTTCCCTTTGTTCCAGTTAGTCTTTGTCCAGATGAGTCCTTTTGTTGCTCTCAAACGCCTACACGTTTTCTTTGTTCGCTTTTCCTTTGTCTTTTCGACTTCCCGCGCAAAACAAACAGTCAATCTGCAACAGGAGAAAGAGAAGACAAAGAAATAAGAACAACGGTTAAAGTTTGGAAGAGTAAACACACAACGAGCTAACAACCAAGATCGCAGAATGACACCGGAAATAGATTTTAAAATAAACGGAAGTTCCGGGTTTTGACCGGAAACGAATGTGACGCTGGGACGAGAAACGGAAGAGTAGAAAAATCTGCCTTTTTCGGTTGGGATCTGGTGGGTGTCACACGTCGCTCCCGCTTCCCTGTATGAGTTTGGGATAGTAGTACAGAACATGATACTATGCTAGAAAATAGAATAATGTGGCCATATACTCTCTTTCTCTCTCTCTCTCTTTCCTTCTCTCTGGAAAAGAACCCACCTGCACCGCCTGGGTTGAGGGAGGGCAAAAAGTTAGTCTTGTAGATCCCTATAACTGAATCACGAGTTGGATCCGCACCTGATGCCCCATTAAAATCTCTATGTAAAAAAGACCTTGCGCCAGAAAAAAAAAAGATTACACAGACACTCTGAAAAAAGAAGATTAATGTCTCCTATTTAAAATATCAAATGCAAAAAAAATTCCATGCTGTTACTAATTTAATTTTATTTAAAAAAATTATCTTCACGAATATAAATAGAATCTTCATTATTTTTGCTCAAAAGGTAAGTTCTGGTGATAGTGAATGTATATATATATTTAAGTAAAAGTAAAGTCGTCGGGGCAGCCTAATGTCGGTATCAGCCAATCAGCGAGGGAGTCTGTCCCCTTTTCAATAGCGCTAGACAAAGGAGATTGTTTTTTGCATCTGAGGTGGAGCGCCACACCAACCATCAGCTCCTTACTTTACCGCACAGATCCCTATGCTACTCATAACACTGAGTTGCCGAGGACCGGTATCGAACTAGGAACCTTGTGGTTTCTAGCCGAACGCTCTACCGACTGAGCTAACCCGACCCTTTTTACTTTGTCGTTAATTGTTTTATTTTCTGAATTTCACTCCGAACAGACATACACACAAACCGTCCTTTATATATGTATAGATTATTGCAATTTGAATTGTGAACTTTGTTCAGTAGGATCACGGATTAGAGGAATAAAACATAAATTGATATAAAACATATAAAGGTTATAGATTAGATCTTTTGGCGGCAAAGAATCTATTTCCGTTTCCTCTATTGATTATTCAACATAAAAGATGTCAGGATTTAGTTTTTATACAAGCTCTTTCTGAAATATCCTTTGATATATACAGTGTGCTTCAGAAAAATGGATATCTTTTAAGATCAACAGGGTGTTTAAAAAAGGGATATCCTTTGAGATGTACAAGGTATATCAGGGAATTTAGTATCCTTTGAGATGTATAGTGTGCTTCAGAAAAATGGATATCTTTGAGATCAACAGGGTTTTAAAAAAGGGATATCCTTTGAGATGTACAAGGTATATCAGGAAATTTAGTATCCTTTGAGATGTATAGTGTATTTCAGAAAAATGTATATGTTTTAGAACCACAGGGTGTTTTAAAAAGGGATATCCTTTGAGATGTACAAGGTATATCAGGAAATTTAGTATCATTTGAGATGTATAGTGTATTTCAGAAAATGGATATCTTTTAAGATCCACAGGGTGTTTAAAAAAGGATATCCTTTGAGATGTACAAGGTATATCAGGGAATTTAGTATCATTTGAGATGTATAGTGTATTTCAGAAATTGGATATCTTTTAAGATCCACAGGGTGTTTAAAAAAGGGATATCCTTTGAGATGTACAAGGTATATCAGGGAATTTAGTATCATTTGAGATGTATAGTATGCTTAAAAAAATGGATATCTTTTAGGATCAACAGGGATATCCTTTGAGATGTACAAGGTATATCAGGGAATTTAGTATCATTTGAGATGTATAGTGTGCTTAAAAAAATGGATATCTTTTAGGATCATCAGGGTGTTTAAAAAAGAGTTATCCTTTGAGATATACAAGGTATATCAGGGAATTTAGTATTTTGAGATGTATAGTGTGCTTCAAAAAATGGATATCTTTTAGGATCCACAGGGATATCCTTTGAGATGTACAAGGTATATCAGGGAATTTAGTATCCTTTGAGATGTATAGTGTGCTTCAGAAAAATGGATATGTTTTAGGATCCACAGGGTGTTTAAAAAAGGGATATCCTTTGAGATGTACAAGGTATATCAGGGGATTTAGTATCCTTTGAGATGTATAATATGTTTCAGAAAAATGGATATCTTTTAGGATCAACATATAAAAGCTTTATATGTGACGTTTAACAGGTTTGAATTCAGAGTTTTTCTTCAAGACCAGGTACCATAAAAAGAGTCCATTCTATCCAATTATTTACCCATAGCTGAAGGAAGAATATTTTGATGTATACTTTTCCCAAGTGAATTAGCGCTGTAGGGAATTATCTTCCTTTTGCCGGAAGAGTTATCTCCTCGCTGCGTTGCTGTTTGTTCCCACTAGGGGGACCTCTGGTAGTTAATCGCGTTTATTCAATCGCTGCTTCCTCTTTTAGCTGGACGTTTCTCAACGAACTGTTATGAGCTAGAGTCTATCTACCCCCTTCTCGGTGGGCGTTTTGCCTCCCCCTTACATTACTGTAAGTCCTTTGTACAGCATGGACTATCCTTTAGTTCCATGTCTGTAACATTTATATTTTACGTACATTTAGGTATATTGTTTATACCTAAATATTGTATATCTATTTACATGTTCTATTCTCCTGTACATTATGTATCTTATCGTTTCCATGTGCTGGTAATATATATTAAATGTTTTGTTTCACAACGTGTCGGAATTGTATGCTATTCAATTATCAACTTTGAATCTTACAGCGCTATGTAAAATGCAAACAGCCTCGTACAGGATTTGAATTCGTGTCGCCTTATCCATTTCCTACGACTATAACCATTACCCAACGAGCGCCGGTATGATATACAGCATATTCTGATTTGCTAGAACAATTCTGATCACGGATTCGAAATCGATATAATCAATTTTGTCTAAAAATTTATTTTTAAAATTCTAGTTGCCAAATCTTTAGAGTGTTATTTGGATGCATATTACCGTGATCTTAATCTATACATATATAAAGGGCAGTTGTGTGTATGTATGTCCGAATGTAATCTATACATATATAAAGGGCAGTTGTGTGTATGTATGTCCGAAGGTAATCTATACATATATAAAGGGCAGTTATGTGTATATGTATGTCCGGAGGAAACTTCGAAAATAAAACAACTAACGACAAAGTAATTTATATATACACATTAAATATCCTCAGGGCTTGGTTTTTGAGCAAAAATAATGAAGATTTGATTTATATTCTTTAAGATAATTAAAAAATAAAATTTAAATGATAACAGCATGGATTTTTTTAATCATTTAATATTTTAGATTTTATTTAACATTTCTTTTCGGAGTAACTGGGTCAATGCAAGGTCTATTTTTTTTACATAGGGATTTAAATGGGGTATCACACGAGGATTCAACACACGATTCAGAAATAATTGATCTGCGGGACTAACTTTTAAAAAAATTCCCCTCTACCCAGGCGACGCTGGGTAGCCACTGCTAGTCAGGGAATAAAGCAATTTCCAGTCAAAGTTACCACTAAAGGATAATTTTGTGGTGTCAAAAATGTTATTTTTTCATCATTACAAAATTCTCCATATAAAAGTGATGATTTTGAAAGCTTCGTCAGAATGTTTTTATCACTTTCTGAATAAAGGCATCAGTATCATTATAGACTGAATTGGTCAACAAAACTTCAGTCTCGATACTTTTTGAACAACCCAGTACGTTTACAATGTATATTATTATTGTATGCTATTCACGCTACGGCACTTGGTACTATTATATCTGGCTATGTAAGTAAGAGTACACGCATTTGACTTCGTAGCGTTCGCACATGTTAACTTGAGAAGAGGTAGCACGTTCCGAAGCCATGACTTATTGCTAAGACATGTAGTGAATGAACATGACTGATAATTGTTCGTATCTCATCTTGTTCTCCTCGACACTCCTTACCTATCATCCTATTCTATTGGTGTTACTTTTGAGCTCATATGAGACTTTGATACAATATGTTCTATGCTCTCATCCTTTGACACTAGTATATTTATGCTGAGTACACTGATCCTTTGATAACAGAGTAGTGGCTCTTATTACAATATCACCTTACATAGTGTTCAGTATATTATTCTATTACTATGACATGAGACTTCTGACGCAGCTCTGTGGTGCACCTGAGCTCATCATAGTATGTGGCCTACTCATTTTGAATAACGTGAGGCCTACAATGAGTGTCATATTGTTATTACTCTGCGTTATGCTATTCAATGTTTTCCCTAGGTATGGTGCGGGATTAGCCTACCTTATTTATCGAAATGTCTGAGCCACAAATTCATGTCTCGCTTGTACTATACATGATGCCTTTGATCGAGTTGTGTATAGGTGGTCACGTGGCCTTGACAGCATATTCGATGAAGTGCGTAACTCATAACCAAATTACAACTTGGCTCTTCTCTTATTAATGTATTAAGTAGTGTATCGCTCTATATCATGTCCGCTACTTTTAATAAGCATGCTGAGTGGCTACCTGATCGAATCCATAGCTATCTGCTAGCTACTTTGTATGACGATTATTGTGTCGGTGCACCCTACCTTTGAACACTGTAGGCCACTTACGAAAATCATTGTCTCTTACATACACTGTATAGATATGTGGTCCATTATCCTTATTCTGTAGGGCTAGTTGGCCTACGAAAATCATGTCTCTCTTATAGTATGTGGTCCACACTTTTGAAAGATGGCCTACGAATCATGTCGCTCTGAATCATGTTCCTGTTACATTTATCTGAGTATGTTAGGTCACCTATACTCTATTGAGTAACATAATGTGACGATGAGCACTTTGATGCGAAGTATTTGCGATGTCTTGGCTGCACTTGAGCACTGTATGCTACATGTATATTTTACTTAATGCTATTCATGTTCCTGACTATTCTAGTACATTATTCTATATTTAGCTTTACATGGTCTCTTTGGAGCGCATATTGTGGTGCACCTGAGCGACCTGTGTTTGTAACATACATGAGTTGTATCCTACGAAAAATCATCAATGCGTAATGCTATTTTCATCTTGTTCTATCTGAAGCGTATGAGTGGCTACATTTTGGATATGGCATACGCAATTAACTCATGTGTACTCTTAATTACTAATGTGAGATCTGTGGTTATTTCCGTTGCTGCCACATATTGCCTTCTATTACGTGAGAGTTGTCATCACAGCAAATAATCACTTGATTCTTATCTACTCTTGAAGCTATTTCATGTTCATCTTGAGACCACTTCCTTATCTGAATTATATGCTACCTATCGCAAAATCATTGCTCTACTACATGACATGACTTTGTAATTAGTATGTGGTGCTCGCTCACTCGCGTTTGAACACTGATGTGTCCACCTACAGAGTTAATCATGTCTCTCTTAATATGCTGTGGCCTTACCTTTTGAAAAGTGGCCTACGAAAATATACTATACTGTGCATCCTCTATCTTCATGTTCCTAACTATTAGGTATGTGCCTACCTTTGAAAGTTGGTCCTACGAAATCATTGTCTCTTACTATAATTTATTCTAGTATGTAGTCGGTCACTTACAATCCTTGTGACTATCTGATGGTGATGGTCGCTACCTACAGACAACTGTACTCCATAACTAGTGCTCTCTTATATTTTAATACTATAACGTACTATTGAGTGTGTGTGCGCGTGCCACATTTACACTTATATTGAATTCGCTCCTACGAATAATATTACATTGACGTACATTGAGACTTTCTTAATAGATATGGCTGTCCTAGAGGTGCACCTTATTTGAGAGCACAGTGTGTGCACTACGCTCTAATCGCAATTTACAATCACTTTGTCCTCTTCTATATTTAATTATAAAAGTAATCTTGGTCTTATCACCTTTTTGAAAGTGGTCCTACGAAAATCATGTCTCATTACCTCAGTCGTGAAATTCTGACGGATATTTTGGATAGTTTAGTGGTTGTATGCTTGGAGGAAACAGAAAAAACCTATCTTAGGTCCTTCTCATCTCTTTTTTGAAAGTGGCCTACATGAAAATTCTATGTCGTACCATCCTACTGTCTCTACAGGAGATTAACGTCTAAATGTGTTTGCTTACCCATATCACTGTCAACAGTGGCCTACGAAAGTATCTCAATAACATTGATAGTAAAGTCATGCTCTAGTATATTCATATAAAATGGGGCCGATTATTTAATGAAGCACAATGTGCTTTACTCTTGTTAAAAGAGGGGCGCCTACGAAAATCATGTCTCTCTTATAGTATGTGGCCTACCTTTTGTAAGGGTGGGCCGTAGCTCGTAGAAAATCATGTAAGCTTACTCTTAACCTAAAAC
>CM042171.1:72107914-72120414 GCA_023376005.1 Doryteuthis pealeii
TTGGAAGAAAGAATAATGACAGTATTTTATCTTGTTAATGTTTCATTAGATTCATTGAGAGATGATTTGCTTATATTCATTAAAAAAAACCAACAGTTAAAATCAATAATACGAAGCACATATTATAAATTCGATTTTTAATATTAATATGCAAATGAGCCTTCCCCGTCCCACTGTAAACCGCCTATTTTTTTTACAATAAATACATATGCATGTTGTCAGTATGGAGAACATAGTTAACAGTATAATAAATGAAGACATTTTTAATAATATTGATGTTTAGATAAAAATAAACATTGGAGAATGTGATGCAATAACTAAGAGAATTGTGACTGAGCTAGGAATAGTTTCGGTTACAGACAGAAAAACACACAATCTCCATATAATAAGATTTTACGTGGACGTTAGGGTACACTCATACAATAAAAAAAGCCAAGTGTCTTGTTAGTATTTCCGCGGCAGGTGAACAGAATGTTGCATAGCCCTTCTTCTCTACTCTGAATCGGATTTACCCGTGCTTGTAGACTGCGGATAGGTAGTAGTCGGGCGTTAGGACTCAACACATTGGGCATTGGTTAACAAACTTTAGTTATTCTTACATTCTCTCCGTGGTGCGGTGAGTTGAACGATGAAATGACCGAGGTGACCAATGACTTCCACTCCTACTCTGTGCTGGGATGATCCGCGGGGAAGCTGGTGAACGTCTCATCGCCCTTAGGCCGTGCCGTGGCTGACCGCGTCGGTCGCCTCTCTTCCTGACTGTCCCAACTGCTACTGGTGACCCCTAAGTAAAGGCCACACATCCTTTGTCCCTTGACCGGAAAGTTCTTTCTCCCCCTACCAGTCGCTTTGGTTCAAAATTCCCGTTGTACAGAGGAGTCTTTACCGCTTTTGTTATCCCAGGACTTTCTGTCTACTATCTATTAATTTCCTTGTTAATTTCTCTTTGTCCAGTTTCGAATCCGCGCAAACATAGATGCGACGATCCTAACATAACACAGAGATGATCCTTTCTGATATGGTCAGCCTAGTGAGGGATCGTCTGGTTCGACTTATATACATAAGCGGCCCTAAATATCTGAAGTCTAAGGAGCCTTCACGCGATACGCAGTCTTTAAATGTTGTTGACAAATAAACATGTATATTTACACACACGCGTTGGGACGTTATTAATGACGAACATCGTGTCAGAAGATTAACCGAACTCCAAAGATAAACGAGGAGTACCACTGTTATTAAAAAAATAGAAATAAAAAGCGGTTACAAAAATGAATGTCAATTACCCACGGAAGTTTGACTGGGCAGCGAGAATCTAAACAAAAGCTTCAATGAGTGGCTGGGAAGAAGTGATTTTATTTTGATTTAAGAATTGAAGGCGAGAGGCAAAGATAATGCCCTAAAAAGCCGCTAGTATTGTACAAAAGAAAAAAAAGTTTATTATTTACCTCTTAGGAAAAAGAGGCCAAACAGATTTACAAACACTAACAGTAAAAGACGCAGAGAAAGACGTTGTAATGATGACGAACGAACTCTGAACAATTAACGCATTAAGGATCATGTAAACCATAACACATTGACAGTAGACAGAGTAGAATTCCTACGAAAAAACAAAATGAAATGAAGCTTGAAACTATTATTTAAATTTTGAAATCCAGCTCTAAAGACCTGTGATGGGAAAGTCTCTGAAAACGAGAAATTCTTCTGAGGGAACCAAAATTAACTTATCACAGTGCATTTGACAATGCAGAGTGCTGAGCAAAGCAAGATTCAATCAGAAAGAATGAAAATTTGACAAACTAAATATTGACGACACATACGATTAACATTTCAATGAACAGGAAGAGATAGAAAAAATTATGACTACATTATTTGTATTACAAATCATATGAAAGGGTAGAACGTCCGGCTTGGCCAGGAATGTAGATGCAAAAAAAAAACAACCATTTGCAACATCAAGAGTTTGCAAGAGTAACTTCAAACTACAGGAACAAAGAGTCAATGAATGTTTTCATGTGAAGGGAGACAACCACAAGGTTCACGCGAAATTCAATAATAAGTATACTGAGAAGAACTGGTGGAAAAAAATCCAACCACTCACACTTTAAAGTAATTTGATTGTGTATTCCGGTCCAGTCTCAAGTGTACTTAAATTATTTGCGCCACATTTCGGTTATATCAAGATGAACCAATACTAAGTAATGGAGCAATTTATGGTAAAAATGATTCGATGGAACAACTGTTCTTAACTTCGTGAATCCAATCGTTTCTTTTACAGGGTTTTCATTTGATGGCAGAATATCTAGGGCGATAGCAGTATGTATCAAACAAATTTCGATTGTATAGCACATCTTACGGTGGAGAAGGTTACATGCCTTTATCAGTGTCCAAGGGGCGCAGATATATAGAATTCATAACCCTACCTGGGCGTCCATTCGATCTCTCCTCTAAAGAACTATCAACAAAGCATAGGTGGTAAACTTGCCTCCGTGTTCCGTGCCCTTCTTTTCTTGCATTGGGTATGGCCTACTCTGCGGATTGAATATAAGCAGGGGTTATACAAAAAGACTACTGTCTGTTGATAAAATCAATATCATCTTGGTAGTGACAAAAGGCTAGTCTTTGAGGATCTCCACAAGATGCTTCGAGGATCTGAGGTTCCTCAGGATGCTCTCCTGCCTATCGCATTGGGAAAGCCTGTTTTGATCGTTCTAATGATACTTTTTCTTATATCCTACATCTTCCTTCAGTTGGCTTTTGATAATTAACCATCTCTTGGTGTCTGCGTCGCTTACAGCGAATGGTGAACTATCTACAGGTTCCCATCTTTCACTGAGAAGTGAAACTGGGAATTTATCATACCTTTACTTGGCCGGCTACGTGACCGAGCATCAGCTAATTCATTACGTCCCGGGCCCTCCTTATTAGGGTTATGCGTTGTAAATTCAAGCTTTTGTATATGAGAAGCTTTCATCATTCTCGTAATAGTCTTTTTGGGGTGCTTCACTTAGGGGCTGTTGCTGATTGCTTCTAGTGGCTTATGGTCTGACTCTATTGTTACATGTTCTTCCATAGCAATAGTCGCCTGAACTTGTGTAATCCAAACACAACGGCTCTCATCTCTTTTTCAATTGGTGCATAGTTCTTTTCATAGCCATTCCAGACCCTTGATGCGTATGACACTGGTTTCCCGTTCTGTAGAAGAACAGCTCCTATACCTACATCAGACATGTCAGTCTGTATCGTGACTGGTTTCTCCAAGTCATAATATGCTAAGATAGGCGTGTTTGCTATAGCCTTATATCATTAAATGCCTTTTGTTGTACTTCTGCCCATTGGAAAACCTGGTCCTTCCGTGTTAACCTGTTTAGAGGTTCACATTTTTGTCAATGAATGGTCAAATTTTGAGAGGTATTTGACCATTCCTAGAAAAACGTCTCAAGTGATGCAAATCGTGAGGTGCTGGGAATTCTGTGATCGCCCGTACTTTTTTTTCATCAGGTTTCAGACCTGCATTAGTCAATGTATGACCCATGTAAGTAACTTCCTCCGCGAGGAATTTGCATTTGTCCAGGTTAATCTTAATATTTTTTCTCTGCATCTTTGCAAGTATGCTCGCAGGTTCTGGTTGTGGTTGGTTTGGGTTGTTTCCAAATCCCTCCACCAGGCAGTCATCTTGGATAATGCTGACCCCATTAACCCCCTGAAATCGCTCGATCATTTTTGCTTGGAATACCTTACTGGCTGGTGTGATACCCATGGGCAACCATTTGTATCGGTAGTTGCCCTGGGGCGTTCCAAAGGCGGTCAGTTCTCTTGCTTTGTCGTTCAGCTTGCAATGCCAGAATCCGCTTCTTACATTCAGTTTGCTAAATTTTATTGCTTTTTTATTTGCAAACCTGTGTGTAATGGATTCCAAGCTTGGTACTTGGCAGTGGTAGTTGTTAATCAGTGCCTTATTTAATGGTTTGGGGTCTAGACATATCCGGAGCTTCCCACTGTGTTTTCTTTCAATCACATAGCTATTAAGCCATGAGCTGGGTCCTTCCAGTTTCTCAATTATATTGTCTCTCATCATTTTTCTCAGTTCCTCTTTGAATTGTTTTTCCAATGCAAATGGTACACCTCTTATGGGTTGTTGAACAGGGACTGCATCTGTCTCTGTTTGGAGTGTTATTTCACCTTCGAATTCACCAACTTTCTCTTCAAAAACATCTGGGAATTCTAATAAAATCCCTTTGATGGAATCCTCAATATCTAATTTTCTGATGTTTTCCAGGGCTTGTTCTCTGAGATGATTGCATTCTGCAGCTGAAACCGTAGATTCAAACTGATCCAGGTTGAACTGCATTAAGTTTAATTTTTGGCAGAGACTGCAGCTTAAAATCGGTTGTACCTTTTCATTCACAACCATAGCTGAGGCGGTTATTTTTCCTTTGTTGACAGGGTTGGTAAATTCTACCCTCATAGTTCCTTCAGTTCTAACTTTTCTTCCTCCATATACTGAAATGTCGAGTTTATTTCCTTTTTCTAATAAATGCTCCATTTTATTATCTTTAACGAATGTTGCCGGAATTACATTCACAGTTGCTCCGGAATCCAACATAAACTTAATAGGTTTCCCGTTTATTTTTAAATTCGCGTGAACCTTGTGAATTGTCTCCCCTTCAACATGAAAACATTCATTTACTCTTTGTTCCCTGTAGTTTGAATTACTCTTGCAAACTCTTGATGTTGCAAAATGGTTTGTTTTTTTGCATCTATAACATTCCTGGCCAAAAGCCGGACAGTTTCTTATCCCTTTCATATGATTTGTATCACAATAAATGTAGTCATATTTTTTTCTATCTCTTCCTGTTGCATTGATATGTTTATCGTATGTGTCGTCAATATTTAGTTTGTCAAATTTTTCAATTCTTTCTGATTGAATCTTGCTTTGCTCAGCAGCTCTGCATCTGTCAATGCACTGTGATAAAGTTAAATTTGGTTCCCTCAGAAGAATTTCTCGTTTTCAGAGACATTGTCCCATTCACAGTCTTTAGAGCTCGATTTCAAATTTAATAAATAGTCTTCAAAGCTCTCATTTTCATTTTGTTCCTTTCGTAGGAATTCTACTCTGTCTACTGTCAATGTGTTCATGGGTTTACAATGATCCTTAAATGCGTTAATGTCAAGAGTTCGTTCGTCATCATTATCAACCGTCTTTCCTTCTGCGTCTTTTACTGTTAGTGTTTTGTAAATCTGTTGGCCTCTTTTTCCTAAGAGGTAAATAAATAAACTTTTTTTCTTTTTTACAATACTAGCGGCTTTAGCGGCATTATCTTTGCCCTCGCCTTCAAATTTCTGAAATTCAAAAAATAAAATCACTTCTTCCAGCCACTCATTGAAAGCTTTGTTTAGATTTCTCGCTGCCCAGTCAAACTTTTCCGGTGGGTTAATTGACATCATTTTTGTAACCCTTTATTTATTTATCTATTTTTTTTTTAAATAACAAGTGGTACTCACTCGGATTTTATCTTTGAGTTCGGTTATCTTCTGACACCATGTTCGTCATTAATAACTCCAAGACGCGTGTGTGTAAATATACATGTTTATTTGTCAACAACATTTAAAGACTGCGACGCCGTGAAGGCTCCTTAAGACCTTACAGATATTAGGGCCGCTTATGTATATAAGTCGACCAACACCCTCACTAGGCTGACCATATCAGAAAGGATCAATCTCTGTGTTATGTTTTAGGATCGTCGCATCTATTTTGCGCGGGAAATTCGAAACCTGGACAAAGAAGAAATTTAACAAGGGAAAATAATAGATAGCTTAGACAGAAAGTCTGGGATAACAAAATGAAGGGTAACAAAAGACTTCCTCTGTACAAACGGGAATTTGAACAAAGAGACTGGAAGGGGGAGAAAGAACTTCCGGTCAAAGGAACAAAAGGATGTGTGGGCCTTTACTTAAGGGGTCACCAGTAGCAGTTGGACAGTCAGGAGAGAGACGGCGGACCGACGCGGTCAGGCACCGCCACGGGCTAAGGGCGATGAGACGTCACCAGCTTCCCCAACGCGATCCATCCCAGCAACAGAGTAGGAGTGGAAGTCATTGTCAACCCTCGGTCATTTCATCGTTCACTCACACGCACCACGAGAGAATGTAAAGAAATAAACTAAAGTTTGTTACAATGCCCATGTGTTGAGTCTCTACGCCGACTACTAACCTATCCGCAGTATACCAGCAACGTATACGATTCAGAGTAGAGAAGAAGGGCTATGCAACATCTGTTCCAGCCACTGCCGCTGAAATACTAACAGACACTTGGCTTTTATTTATTTTGTATGAGTGTACCACTAACGTCCACGTTAAATCTTATTATAATGGAGATTGTGTGTTTTTCTGTCTGTAACCGAAACTATATTCCTACTCAAGTCACAATTCTCTTAGTTATTGACATCACATTCTCCATGATTTTATTTTTATCTAAACATCAATTATTAATAAAATTGTCTTACATTATTAATACTGTTAACTATGTCTCCATACTGACAACATGCAATTGTATTTATATGTACAACAAAATAGCGGTTTACAGTGGGAACGGGAAGGCTAATTTGCATATTAATATTAAAAAATCGAATTTAATAAATATGTGCTTAGTATTATTGATTTCTAACTGTTTGGTTTTATTTTAATGAATATAAGCAAACATCTCTTCAATGAATCTTAAATGAAATCCATTAACAAGATAAAATAACTGTCATTTTATTCTTTTCTTCCTATTTTAACTAAATACTTAAATCAGAAAAAATAACAATGAAAGACGAGAGTGATGGAAGAGTAAGTTTCAGTTGTTCCATTTTTTTTATTATACTCCCTCTGTTTCAAATCTTTTATTATACTCCCTCTGTTTCAAATCTTTTTATCTGTATTCTTATTTAGTTTAGGCTAATGGCCTTTCTAATTTAATACAATATTTTATTACATTAAAACTTAAATACTTGCACCCTACGGAGGGTGCATATATTTGCTAGTATTAATAACTAAGAAAAGTTTGTTTGACTTTAGCCAATACAGTGGACGCTGGAATCGGCGCCAGTAATTTCAATCTTGAAACGAATATCCCCACCCGACACATCGTGTAAACCGAAATCTTTCATGTTCCCTTCCGCTCGAGAGTGGCAGTTGACAGTAGACCTCAGGAAATATTTGAAATTTCCGGAGCAGATCGCAACAATTTTACTTTCCCCGGATTTAAACATTTGGTCAACAGCCACCAGTCAGATTGTAACGCTGGAACTTATAGCTCCTCTGGAAGGAGAATATAGCAGAGGACTTTGAAAGAAATCTCTAAAAATATCAAGAATTGATAGAAATGAATAGAACGGCTAATAGGTACGAAATAAAAAGTGATATAGAAATGAATAGAATGGCTCATTGGTACCAAATAAGAATTGATATAGAAATGAATAGAACGGCTAATATGTACCAAATAAGAATTGATATAGAAATGAATAGAATGGCTAATATGTACCAAGCTAGCCGTTCCTGTACCATTATTGTAAATACACTTGTCTTATTTTACCCTACCTCGACTTGACTTCTTTTTTACTGTTGGATTAACATCACAACAGATATAGAAATGAATAAATGAATAGAGCAGTTATAAGTCGTCAAAGCTGGCAACCCACCCCTTAGTGCATAAACCGAAATCTTTCCTGCTCTCTATTGCTCGAGAGTGGCAGTTGACAGTAGACCTCAGAAAATAGTAGAAATTTCCGGAGCAGATCGCAACAATTTTTCTTTGTCCATATTTAATCATCTGGTCAAGTGTCACCACACAGGTTGTAATGCTGTAACTTATAGCCCCCTGGAAGGAATATATAGCAAAGGTTTTTGAAAGAAAGCTCGAAAAATATCCGTTGATAGAATAATGCTGGTTCAACAAATGGTGAAGTACATGTTATGCTACTGGGGTCGGTAGTTGAGGTTTCGCAGAAAGTCGACTTAAAAAAAAAAAAAAAAAAAATGTTGGATTATTTTTATATATAAGGGTGTGCTACGCTACACCACTTAAATTCATACACTAAGCGAGGTCACATTACAGGATCTTAAATGCAGTTTTGCAGGAAATCTAACCCAGCTAGACTTTAATAGATACATCATTGATAAATAGGATGCTAAAGTAAGTAAAGTCGACGGGGCGGCCTAAGTCGGTATCAGCCAGTCAGCGAGGGAGTCTATCCCCTTTTCAATAGCGCTAGACCAAGGAGATTGTTATAGCATCTGAGGTGGAGCGCCACACCTACCATCAGCTCCTTACTTTACCGCACATATCCCTGTGCTACTCATACGCTGAGTTGGTGGGGACCAGTATCGAACTGGGAACCTTGTGGTTTCTAGCCGAACGCTCTACCGACTGAGCTAACCCGGCCCCATCTAATTAAGATTAAATAATGACTATTTCCAAATAGTTGAGAATATAATATAAGGAAATCGTGACGTCAGTTCTGACGTAGATTTGGTTACAGACAGACAGTTACATAATCTCAATTATAATAAGAGAGATGTAGTTTAAAGATATAAAGTAAAGGCTAGAAAATCGCTTACTTTAACAGGAAGAGAGGAAAAAGTGAAGTCGAACATAAGCGAATATTTTATATGTATTAGACCGGAAATGAGAAGGATTGTGGGAGTATGATCGTAGCGAAGACATGTATAAAAGATTAATGAAAGACACGGTCGAGACCGTTTTTTGAACAAGGGTTTACCGAGCAAATTGCAAGCACTGAGAAATAGGACGATCTTGTGGTGAGAGAGAGAAAAGAGAATGTCAGAGAGAGAGAGAGAGAGAGAGAGAGAGAGTAGAGAGAGAGAGAGAGAGAGTATTAACAGCAGCCTTCGCACACTATGAACAAGAGCTCATAAGCCTTCGTTTTGGTAATAGCTTTTTTTTTACACATACAAGGTGTGTCAAAAAAGTATCGAGATTCTTTTTTGTACTTTTTTGACACACCTTTTATTCTGAAAAAAAAAAGTTTCATTCATTATCTTTACAGAATACAAGGTGTGTCAAAAAAGTGCCAAGTTTAAAGCTGTATTTACCAATATATAAATGAAGAATGAATGGAACGTTATTTTTTTTTCAGAATAGAAGGTGTGTCAAAAAGTACAAAAAGTCTCGATACATTTTTGACACACCTTGTATAATAGTCCCGATTATGGTTTGGTAAAGAAACTGAAACGCTATAACGTCAGCAAATAAATATCATCTTTCAATGCAACTTGTTTTCTAATTTTTTTATATACTGTCTGATTTACTGAGAGAGAGAGAGAGAGAGAGAGAGAGAGAGAGAGAGAGAGAGAGAGAGAGAGAGAGAGAGGGGGAGAGAGACATAGAGACAGAGAAACAGAGAGACAGAGAAAAACTGTGGAAGAGAAAGAAGTCGTCGGGGTGGCCTAAAGTCGGTATCAGCCAGACAGCGAGGGAGTCCATCACGTTTTCACTTGCACTCCAAGGAGATTTCTTTTTAGTGTTTGAGACGGAGCGCTGCACCTATCATCACCTCCTCACTTTACCGCACAGAACCCTTTGCTACTCATATGCTGAGTTTGCGAAATACGAAAAAAGTCAGTATTGGTAAAAACAATGCGAAAAATAAAGAACTAAAAAAAAAGTCTTAAACATGCAAAAGAAAGGAAGGATTCTTTTCATTGGAATTGTAAAGCAACGCATTATTTGCCATTCAAGGTGAAAAAAATTGATTCAACACAACATTACCAGATGTATAGAACCACAACTGTCATCTCATAAGAATTTAAAATTATGTAGAAAAAAAAGAGCGATTATTTAAAAGGTTCACTTCAATACAATGACAACAGTCATGAAAATCGATCAGGTATAAAAAAAAAAAAAGAAAAAGAAAAAAAAATTCATAAAAATGTCCGAAATAAAATTTGAACAAAATGGCCGACTAGATTAATAAAAAAAAAAAAAAAAAACCCAAAATATCATTGAAACATCCAAAATAAAACTCCTACGATCCGAAACTAATTAATTGGTTGAAAGCACAAAAAAAAAACAAAAAAAAAACTGAGGGAATTATTCTAATGTAAATAAAAAAGAAAGATTTTAATGTGCAAATAAAATATTTATCGTGGACTGATTAAAAAAAAAAAGGTCTCAAGTAGCGAAGCCTGATGAGTTGGACAAGAAATTGACGTAATTCAAATTCTATCAGCAAAATTACATTCATGAAGATCTTAAAAAAACATAAAAACACGATATAATTAATGATCCTAATATTAAACATGTCAAAAATATGATAAATTTGACATCTTAAAGTAGTTTAATATTTTATTCTATATTTATTACAAGGGAAAATATTAGACCTTATAGAAAGTATACACACACATTATATATATATATATATATATATATATATATATATATATATATATATATATATATATATGAGAAGTAAATACACAAGCGATGTGTTTATGATATGGCTTTTTTTAGCCGACAATTTTTGGGCATACAGAGATTGATTTTTCTCGATTTGTTTAGCCTTTCATTTAAATAGGTATGCCCGCCTAATTAATTAATTATTAATTAATTAACTTTCAAAATTAGGTACGACTTCAATTAAGCACATATTCTCCCAATATATATATATATATATATATATATATATATATATATATATGTGTGCGCAAAAAATGTAAAATGCGAACAGCATCGTTCAGGATTTGAACTCAGGTCGACGAATCCATTTCCTTCGACTAATCATTACACTACGTCCCTCCACATTAAAAAAAAAAGAGATGAAATGTTTAAAAAGAAAAAAGAATCCTATTTATAACGGTAGAAAATTTGGTTACTCTAACTTTTGTCATACTGGAGTATGATAGATAGCCGAACAAAAAAGACATTTTATAAAATCTCATGAAATGTCAACAAGAATTTAAAATCTGAGTAAAAATAATTTTATCAACATTTTGAGACTGAAAGTAAAAGTTTTGCTTAAGATTAAGTAACCACACGCATATCTTATTCATTAGCAACTGAATTTTCAAAAAGGTACTTAGACGATGGAGAGTGGGTGGGGGGTGGGGCTATGGAATAAATCTTATACTTTAGTATTATCAAGGAAAATAAATTTTATTTATAGTTTTGTGAGTGGTTTATTTATTCATGAAGAAAACTGCAATAGTCTGTCATTTACAAAACCTTAACGAGAAACAATATTCCTTGTGAATATCAGACATTTACAATAGCTCTTTAGTAAACATATCAAATGTTGTAATAATTAACTTATCATACTGTGGTATATCCACAGGTCCTGCTAGTACTGTAATGTACAATGTATAAATTGAAAGAGGCCGGAAAAGATGACTACAAAACCTTTAAAAAACCATCACTCCGTTAATACGCGAATGTAATAAGTCTTAAGTAAAGATATCAAATGTTGTAATAATTAAATTATCATACTGTGGTATATCCACTGGTCCTGCTAGTAGAGAGAGTTAAATCAATATTATTATACTTATTACATATTGTACTATTTAATAATAGCTCTTTAATAAACATATTAAACATTGTAATTAAATTATCATACTGTGGTATATCCACAGGTCCTGCTAGTACAGTAATGTTACAACGTATAAATTGAAAGAGGCCAAGAAAGATGACTCCAAAACCTTTAAAAAAAACATCATTCCGTTAATACGCGAATGTAATAACTCTTAAGTAAACATATCAAATGTTGTAATAATTAAATTATCATACTGTGGTATATCCGCTGGACCTGCTAGTAGAGAGAGTTAAATCAATATTATTATACTTATTACATATTGTACTATTTAATAATAGCTCTTTAATAAACATATTAAACATTGTAATTAAATTATCATACTGTGGTATATCCACAGGTCCTGCTAGTACAGTAATGTTACAACGTATAAATTGAAAGAGGCCAAGAAAGATGACTCCAAAACCTTTAAAAAAAACATCATTCCGTTAATACGCGAATGTAATAACTCTTAAGTAAACATATCAAATGTTGTAATAATTAGATTATCATACTGTGGTATATCCGCTGGACCTGCTAGTAGAGAGAGTTAAATCAAATATTATTATACTTATTACATATTGTACTATTTAACAATAGCTCTTTAATAAACATATTAAACATTGTAATTAAATTATCATACTGTGGTATATCCACAGGTCCTGCTAGTACTGTAATGTTACAACGTATAAATTGAAAGAGGCCAAGAAAGATGACTACAAAACCTTTAAAAAACCATCACTCCATGAATATGCGAATGTAATAACTCTTAAGTAAACATATCAAATGTTGTAATAATTAAATTATCATACTGTGGTATATCCACAGGTCCTGCTAGTTATTATTATTTCATTCCTAGTGAGTTTTTCATGCCAGCGTAAACTGATGGTGTTTCAGTTGTGTCTGGGTGACAACAGGTCTCCAAGACTCTACTGAGTG
>CM042171.1:72125414-72132284 GCA_023376005.1 Doryteuthis pealeii
GGGAAAAGGAACCACAATGTTTCTGGATTATACTCTAAGTAGGATGTTTAGTTTCTTTGTTTAATGGAATATCAACCTTTGTGAATTATTTAATGTCAAAGCCATATCGTAGAAAAAACATCAGTGGTACTATTTAACCCATCGCTGGGGGAAAAGGAACCACAATGTTTCTGGATTATACTCTAAGTAGGATGTTTAGTTTCTTTGTTTTAATGGAATATCAACCTTTGTGAATTATTTAATGTCAAAGCCATATCGTAGAAAAACATCAGTGGTACTATTTAACCCATCGCTGGGGGAAAAGGAACCACAATGTTTCTGGATTATACTCTAAGTAGGATGTTTAGTTTCTTTGTTTAATGGAATATCAACCTTTGTGAATTATTTAATGTCAAAGCCATATCGTAGAAAAACATCAGTGGTACTATTTAACCCATCGCTGGGGGAAAAGGAACCACAATGTTTCTGGATTATACTCTAAGTAGGATGTTTAGTTTCTTTGTTTAATGGAATATCAACCTTGTGAATTATTTAATGTCAAAGCCATATCGTAGAAAAACATCAGTGGTACTATTTAACCCATCGCTGGGGGAAAAGGAACCACAATGTTTCTGGATTATACTCTAAGTAGGATGTTTAGTTTCTTTGTTTAATGGAATATCAACCATCGTGAATTATTTAATGTCAAAGCCATATCGTAGAAAAACATCAGTGTACTATTTAACCCATCGCTGGGGGAAAGGAACCACAATGTTTCTGGATTATACTCTAAGTAGGATGTTTAGTTTCTTTGTTTAATGGAATATCAACCATCGTGAATTATTTAATGTCAAAGCCATATCGTAGAAAAACATCAGTGGTACTATTTAACCCATCGCTGGGGAAAAGGAACCACAATGTTTCTGGATTATACTCTAAGTAGGATGTTTAGTTTTCTTTGTTTAATGGAATATCAACCATCGTGAATTATTTAATGTCAAAGCCATATCGTAGAAAAACATCAGTGGTACTATTTAACCCATCGCTGGGGGAAAAGGAACCACAATGTTTCTGGATTATACTCTAAGTAGGATGTTTAGTTTCTTTGTTTAATGGAATATCAACCTTTGTGAATTATTTAATGTCAAAGCCATATCGTAGAAAAACATCAGTGGTACTATTTAACCCATCGCTGGGGGAAAAGGAACCACAATGTTTCTGGATTATACTCTAAGTAGGATGTTTAGTTTCTTTGTTTAATGGAATATCAACCTTTGTGAATTATTTAATGTCAAAGCCATATCGTAGAAAAACATCAGTGGTACTATTTAACCCATCGCTGGGGGAAAAGGAACCACAATGTTTCTGGATTATACTCTAAGTAGGATGTTAGTTTCTTTGTTTAATGGAATATCAACCTTTGTGAATTATTTAATGTCAAAGCCATATCGTAGAAAAACATCAGTGGTACTATTTAACCCATCGCTGGGGGAAAAGGAACCACAATGTTTCTGGATTATACTCTAAGTAGGATGTTTAGTTTCTTTGTTTAATGGAATATCAACCTTTGTGAATTATTTAATGTCAAAGCCATATCGTAGAAAAACATCAGTGGTACTATTTAACCCATCGCTGGGGAAAAGGAACCACAATGTTTCTGGATTATACTCTAAGTAGGATGTTTAGTTTCTTTGTTTAATGGAATATCAACCTTTGTGAATTATTTAATGTCAAAGCCATATCGTAGAAAAACATCAGTGGTACTATTTAACCCATCGCTGGGGGAAAAGGAACCACAATGTTCTGGATTATACTCTAAGTAGGATGTTTAGTTTCTTTGTTTAATGGAATATCACCTTTGTGAATTATTTAATGTCAAAGCCATATCGTAGAAAAACATCAGTGGTACTATTTAACCCATCGCTGGGGGAAAAGGAACCACAATGTTTCTGGATTATACTCTAAGTAGATGTTTAGTTTCTTTGTTTAATGGAATATCAACCTTTGTGAATTATTTAATGTCAAAGCCATATCGTAGAAAAACATCAGTGGTACTATTTAACCATCGCTTGGGGGGGGGAAGGGGGCCTCGCCTAGGAACCACAATGTTTCTGGATTATACTTTAAGTAGGATTTTGGTTTCTTTGTTTAATGGAATATCAAGCACTGTCCTGTCTATAACTCTGCTGATGAGGCCTAATAGGCTGAAATGTACATACAGAGATTGACTTTTTCTCGATTTGTTTACGCCTTACATCTAAACCGATATGCACGCCTAATTCATTTAATTATTATTAAATAATTCTTAAATTAGGTATGACTTTAATTAAGCAGATAATCTCCCAAATATCTATATATATATATATATAATATTATATATATATATATATATTAAATTTTTACTTGAAGGCACTTACAACGCATGTATCGCATAAAATTCGATACTTTTTCTTATAGAAAATGAAATTGACAAGTGTAATCCCGGCAAAGGATCGCTCGGTGTGTAGAATGCCGTACAGACTGTTTGACAAGCTTAATTTCGCTAAGGATTGTTAGCTGTGTACTGTGGTCGAGGCGATATAGTGGTTCACTATGCTCGCTGAGGTCCCGGTTTCGATTTCTGTCGGAGGGAAATCGTTAGTATATGTCGCTGATGATACTTAATAAAGTCGAAACAGTCTGTACGGCATTCTACACACCGAGCGATCCTTTGCCGGGATTACACTTGTCAATTTCATTTTCTATAAGAAAAAGTATCGAATTTTATGCGATACATGCGTTGTAAGTGCCTTCAAGTAAAAATTTAATATATACTTTATTCAGCAACGTTTCTAAAATAAACAAACATCCAAATATCTTATATATATATATATATATATATATTATATTATATATACTAGCAAATATATGCACCCTCCGGGTGCAAGTATTTAAGTTTTAATATAATAAAATATCATATCAAATTAGAAAGGCTAATGAAACTGAATAAGAATGCAAATAAAAAGATTTGGAACAGAGGGGGTATGATTGAAAAATAGAACAACTTTGAAACTAACTCTTCCATCATTTTCCGTTACTCCCGTCTTTCATTGGTAAATTTTCCTGGTGTAACTATTTAGTTAAAATAAGAAGTAAAAAAATAATATTACAGTTATTTCTTTTTGTTAATGAATTTCTTTTAAGATTTATCCCCGAGATTTTTGCTCATATTCAATAAGATAAAACCAAACAATTAGAAATCAATAAAACTAAGCCTATATTTATTAAAATCAAATTTTTAATATTAATATGCAAATTAGCCTTCCCATTCACACTGTAAACTGCTATTTTGTTGTATATATAAATACAATTGAATGTTATTAGTATGTAGATATGGTCAACAGTCTTAATGATGTAAAACAATTTTATTAAAATTGGGTTTTAAATAAAAAATAAAATCATGGAGAATGTGATGTAAATAACAAAGGGAATTGTGACTTGTATAGTAATATAGTTTCGGTTACAGACAGACAAACCACAATCTCCATTATAATAAGATATATATATATAATATAATATATATATATATATATATATATATCTTATTATAATGGAGATTGTGGGTTTGTCTGTCTGTAACCGAAACTATATTACTATACAAGTCACAATTCCCTTTTTACCATCTTTCAATGTAATTTTCTCTGAGGAGTATTGAGCGAAAAGAAGAAATTCATTTTTGATTTTAAATCAAAACTAGGGTACCCTTTTCCTTTCTTTTTAAGAAAAAAAAAAACAATTTATTTTACATAATGCATATGCTTCTACGCGTCCTCATTAAATTTTGTGTACTATAAATAAACTTTATATATATATATATATTATATTATATATATATATATATATATGAGAAGTAAATACACAAACGATGTGTTTTTTTTTATATGGCTTTTTTTAGCCGACAATTTTTGGGAGAATATGTGCTTAATTGAAGTCGTACCTAATTTTGAAAGTTAATGAATTAATTATATATATATATATATATATATATATATATATATATATATATATCTTGTATGACGCTTATTTTATAGGTGTGAATAGCTTCATAGAGGTAGATTCTTGCTTTAATCAGCACTAACATCAACGCATGTCATTGATATGATATATGCAATTTCTCACCAACGAGCCACCGATTTATTGAGTCGATTTCTATAACACTCTATTTTGTATTAGCAATTGCCTGAGAGTTATCATCGCTGATATTAAAAACGTATATAATAAACTGCAAGTTCCTTCACAGGGCAGCAAATTTTCAATAAATCATCGCATAAAAGGCAATTCATATGCTGAGGTATTTTCTCGTTTCTTCCTTAGAACTAAATATTTTATACATCTGATTTTTTCTTATTTTTCTTTATCGAAATAATCATTTTTAATGCCTTCTCGATTTCTTTGATATGAAAAACATTATGAAGATATCATCGGTTTTGTCGATGAAAAAAAATTAATACAAAATAAAAGGATAAAATAGATATCTTATTATAATGGAGATTGTGTGTTTTTCTGTCTGTAACCGAAACTATATTACTATACAAGTCACAATTCCCTTTGTTATTTACATCACATTTTCCATGATTTTATTTTTATCTAAACCTCAATTATTAATAAAATTGTCTTAATTATTAATACTGTTAACTATGTCTACACACTGACAACATGCAATTATATTTATATATACAACAAATAGCGGTTTACAGTGGTAAACGGGAAGGCTAATTTGCATATTAATAATAAAAAATCGAATTTAATAAATATGTGCTTAGTATTATTGATTTTTAACTGTTTGGTTTTATTCTAATGAATATAAGCAAAAATCTCTTCAATGAATCTTAAATGAAATCCATTAACAAGATAAAAATAACTGTCATTTTATTCTTTACTTCCTCTTATAACTAAATACTTAAATTAGAAAAAATAACAATGAAAGACGAGAGTGATGGAAGAGTAAGTTTCAGTTGTTCCATTTTTTATTATACTCCTCTGTTTTCAAATCTTTTATTTACTCCCTCTGTTTCAAATCTTTTTATCTGTATTCTTATTTAGTTTCATTAGCCTTTCTAATTTAATACAATATTTTATTACATTAAAACTTAAATACTTGCACCCGGAGGGTGCATATATTTGCTTGTTGCAATAAAGAAAGATGAAGCAGTTCTAACTTTTTACTGGACTCACGAGTCGGTGGCACGTGGTTTAATGGTTAGAGCCGCTGGAAATGGACTCGTCGACTCGAGTTCAAATCCTGGACGAGGCTATAGTTCACATAGCGCTAATACTCTTGAGAAAGGTATGAATCAAACTGCTCCCTTAAGCTATGGGTAAATAGTAGGACAGACTTGGATCTTTAATCTTGGTTAGGCAACCAGTCTAGGAGAAGGAAAACTCTGAATTCAAACCTGTTAAAAATCCGCTTGAAGTGATCGTTACTAGAATAGGCTCAGTCTTAATTAGGGATCTATTTCAATTAAAAGAATTACGACAAACTGTCTTACCCGATGACATATGCGAAATATTGTATACTGTATATTGTATATGTATATATGTATATGTATCTTGCCTCGGCTTGTCACTGATACTTGACTTTGGGGAAGGAGAGCTTGCTGATTGAACAGCAACGTGCCTCGGCGAGGTTGTGGGTGAATGAGCAGCCCCTTGGTTAACACTGTTCACCCAGCCATTTGGGAAGTGTCTAGAAAAGGTGACCTAAACAAATGCCGATTCGCATCTCAAGCTGGCCAAAAACCAACGCTTCGACGGCTGTCCACATTAGCTGGACGAAAACTAGAAAATACAACACAAAACAAGGCTAAGAATAGCCACCGGGAATGTCTGGACACCTCCTGATCTTGAGATTGGGAAACCCCAAACTACGTACTGGCATCGTGACAGGGAAGTATCTCGATAAAGGGCAGACACCGCTGCTCTTGCGGAAATCAGCTTCAGCTATAAGGCCTCAACTTCATATATGAAAAGAAATATTTCAGAGATGTTTCAGCAAATGGAAACTTTAATAAATATGTTGAATGTCAAGAGGATTCATTTCCGGAGATTTAATGTTTCATTCGTTTGTTTATTTTTGTTTTGGTAAATATATCTTCAGTCTTGATCCTTTTTTTATACATGATTCTGAACACGTATTGCATAATTTTCTCTGCATGTTTGAAAAAATCATATCATAAATTCAAATGATTCAATCTACTTTGTTTAAGGAATATTTTATTACGTCAGGATGTTCGGCGTTTTTAAGAAAGAAACTGCGTCTTTATTTATTGCCAAACAAAGGATTTTAAAATCCCTAGGTGAACATCTAAATGTGCTATTTTGGGGCTGAGAAGTGCAAACCACGTGAAATTTACAGAAGAATATATAAGTAAGTAAGTAAAGTCGTCGGGGCGGCCTAATGTCGGTATGTGCCAATCATCGAGGGAGTCTATCCCCTTTTCAATAGCGCTAGACCAAAGAGATTGTTTTTAGCGTCTGAGGTGGAGCGCCACACCTATCATCAGCTCCTTACTTTACCGCACAGATCCATGTGCTACTCATACGCTGAGTTGGCGAGGGTGGGTATCGAACTAGGAACCTTGTGGTTTCTAGCCGAACGCTCTACCGACTGAGCTAACCCGGTCCTATATAAACGTGTGTTATATACCCACATTGCGGGTATAAAATTGAGAGAGGAGACTCAGGTGATATAGCGTTAGAATGCACCGACTGCACCTCTGCAGAGGGGTAAGACTCCCAAATGGGGCCACCTGTTGGCCGTGGGTGGGGCCACTTCCGTGATGCCCTTTAAGGAACGAGCCCAGGCTGAGATGGAGCAGTTCATGAACTTGCAATACTCCAGCTTTGGCC
>CM042171.1:72132384-72160552 GCA_023376005.1 Doryteuthis pealeii
GCCACCTCTTGGTTTGGGTTGTTCGAGACCACGAACGAACTTTCGCTCGTAAGTCTATATATACTCTTCTTCTCTCTCTCTATTAATATATTGTCTCTCTTCCCCTCTCTGTTTTTGTATATATCTATTGTCTGTAATAGCGCATTATCAAGGAGTCAAATCAAAAGATCCATAACTGTTGGGTAATTGTCCATAGGAACCCATTATTCAAAATTTAACGGACCTTAATTCAAAATATTCTAACTACAGGTATGTTCATAATTTATAGGTTGCATATAAATTGTAATAATACCTAATATATCTATCTACAAACCTACAAATAGGTTCTCATGTAAACGTGTATAAATATTTGTTGTGTTTAAATATGAATAAATGTCGATTTAATTGTTAAAACGTTTTTGTCGTCTGTCTCTATCGTCCGCCCTGTCGGCTGGGGCGTTAGAATTCCCGACTGCACCTCTGCAGAGGGGTAAGACTCCCCCAATGGGGCCACCTTTTGGCCGTGGGTGGCGACCCGTGGTGCTTAAGGATAGAGCCCTGGTGAATGAGCAGTTCATGACATACAATACTCCACTTTGGCCCTATCTTGGGCTAGACGGGCGGTCTGAGAGGCCCCCTCTGATCAATCGGCTGGTCACGTCAAGCGCTAGCACCTATATGATTTTCCCAACCCTATTGCCCTTATGGCAAGCCCCAACCCCTTTTTATCATATGGGTGCTAGAAGGCGGTGGCTGCGGGTCTACATGTCCTAGGAATGGCGTTAAACTCTATCTGATGGTGAGGTTCCAGTTTTGGAGGTTTGGGGAATGTGGGCACCCTTCATCACCATTGCTCCCTGGTCCACTCTGACCCGGAGTGGTAGTACCTGTTAGGGTCCCATCTATGGGTTAAATAGAAAAATGTATTTATAAAAAAATGTATTATCCATTAAGAATTGATTTATTTCAAAACTTTATCAGCATTAAATGACCCACTGAGTTTGTAAAAAAAACAAACCAAACCAAATGTCTCTATCGTTGTCACATATATACCCGTTTGTCCCTGAAGCAGGATAAAAAAAATTCTTTTTTTGCGACGTGCCGGTAAATATTGTGATTGCCCATCGTATCAAGATCATTTTTGGTACGATAAATACGCAGCGGAAGTGCTATTTCTATTCCGAACGTAATTGTGGAGGTCATTCGGGATATAGCAAATTCCTAATCGTAACAGTTAACAGTGCAAATATTTTTTGACTTTTGTTAAAGGTTGAAGTGAAAAGATAGAAAAAGGGAAGATACTGAAGAAGGCAATTTGTTTTTATTAATGGTTAATGTTTGTGTTATGTCTTGGAAATACATAAACGAGAAGTTTGAGTGGTTGTAATAATAATTTATTACAAATAATACAAATAACAAAATAAAACGGCTTCCGGCCGGCAAGGTAAACAAGTCTCTTGGTAAGATTACTTATCTTGGAAAGTTGTACACGTGTGTTTGCAATCTGAGAATACGAAACAATGTTCGTGGTTGGAGATCAACTCGCATCACTCTGAGCTAATCCTCTGTTGTACCTTTATACGTATCTCATTTGCATACGTGAGGGTTACTTCTTTTTACAACAGTAAGCCTTTGAATTTGTATTAAATTTTTAAACCTTTTTCATCTTCTAAAAATCTGCATAAACGCCCAGAATGTTAAACTTAGTAGTGTTACGTTCGTCTACTCAAGCGTGTAATACGCCGGATTTTAATTCCTCTGAGAAACCAACAATAATTGAGAGAAAATACATATATGAATTTTTGACAGAAAGAATAATGTGAAAACAAAACTATATTCTATAATTTATGAATTAATTTATTCATTCATATATAATCTTTTCCTTGTTTTGTTCAATCAAAAATAATAGAAAGAAGAAGCGGGAGAATCAAAAATGTCCAATTTATGGGGATAGTGAGAGATAGAGGTATTTTTTGGAAAAATACAGTTCAGTCTTTTACTTATCTGTTTCAGTCTCTTGTTTGTTTGTTTGTTTTCAATTCTTCATATAATTTTTCTTTTGTTCCTTTTACTTATTTCGTAATATTCTGTTTTATTTCTCTTCATTAATTTTTAAGATGCGTGTTTCGCGTAGGAGGTCCTCTCTTGGCAAAATTTCTGTCCCAACTCTTGAAACGCTGGACCGTTAAATCTTGGGACGCTAAATTCTTTTTTAAACGTTCAAAATTCTAATAACTCCTTTTTTTGTGAATTATCTCCCTTTCATCACCGAATGTAAATAAAGGGTTAATTCCTTTATTTATGTGTATTTTTTTCTTTTTTTTTTATTATTCTTAATTCGGCAAATACGTGACAGTAGCTTAATATTTCACTAACAATTGTTTAAATCTTCTTCTTTAAATATACGCTCCTTGTTAAGTATCTGGTCGGCATCCTTCGTTCCAGATGTAGTAATTAAGTAAGCAAGCCAATAAGAATCCGGTGTTATAGTATTCTTTGTAAGTCCGACGTCCAAGAGAATCCAAATAGCAATGAGCCAAGGTTAAGAATCAGACCTCTATAAATACACCAACATCAGCAGCAGCACTGCCAGTGATTGGGCAATGGGAATCTTTCTCAGGTCACGTGATAGTCAACGAGTCTATATTTAGGAGTGACCATTTGCCCCATGCCTTATATATCAAAATATTCCAACACTCCTTACTACATTTGGGGCGCTAGTACGTGTCGTCAGTGATGTACTTAACCTAGGTCACCGGGGAGTTTCGGGTCTTCCGATACCTGGACAAAGAAGAAATTTAACAAGGGAAAATAATAGATAGCTTAGACAGAAAGTCTGGGGTAACAAAAGGAAGGGTAACAAAAGACTTCCTCTTTACAAACGGAAATTTGATCAAATAGACTGGAATGGGGAGAAAGAACTTCTGGTCAAAGGAACAAAAGGATGTGTGGGCGGGCTGCCTTTAATTAAGGGGTCAGCAGTAGCAGTTGGACAGTCAGGAAAGAGACGGCGGACCGACGCGATCACGCACCGCCACGGGCCAAGGGCGGTGAGACCAGGTCACCAGCTTCCCCAACGCGATCCATCCCAGCAGCAGAGTAGGAGTGGAAGTCATTGTCAACCCTCGGTCATTTCATCGTCAACTCACACGCACCACGAGAGAATGTAAAGAAATAAACTAACGTTTGTTACAATGCCCATGTGTTGAGTCTCTACGCCGACTACTAACCTATCCGCAGTATACCAGCAACGTATACGATTCAGAGTAGCGAAGAAGGGCTATTCAACATCTGTTCCAGCCACTGCCGCTGAAATACTAACAGACACTTGGCTTTTATTATTTTGTATGAGTGTACCACTAACGTCCACGTTTAAATCTTATTATAATGGAGATTGTGTGTTTTCTGTCTGTAACCGAAACTATATTCCTACTCAAGTCACAATTCTCTTAGTTATTGACATCACATTCTCCATGATTTTATTTTTATCTAAACATCAAATTATTAATAAAAATTGTCTTACATTATTAATACTGTTAACTATGTCTCCATACTGACAACATGCAATTATATTATATATATACAAAAAAATAGCGGTTTACAGTGGTGAACGGGAAGGCTAATTTGCATATTAATATTAAAAATCGAATTTAATAAATATGTGCTTAGTATTATTGATTTCTAACTATTTGGTTTTATTTTAATGAATATAAGCAAAAATCTCTTCAATGAATCTTAAATGAAATCCATTAACAAGATAAAATACTGTCATTTTATTCTTTACTTCCTCTTTTAACTAAATACTTAAATTAGAAAAAATAACAATGAAAGACGAGAGTGATGGAAGAGTAAGTTTCAGTTGTTCCATTTTTTTATTATACTCCCTCTGTTTCAAATCTTTTATTATACTCCCTCTGTTTCAAATCTTTTTATCTGTATTCTTATTTAGTTTCATTAGCCTTTCTAATTTAATACAATATTTTATTACATTAAAACTTAAATACTTGCACCCTACGGAGGGTGCATATATTTGCTAGTATTAATAACTGGGAAAAGTTTGTTTGACTTTATCCAATGCAGTGGACGCTGGAATCGGCGCCAGTAATTTCAATCTTGAAACGAATATCCCCACCCGACACATCGTGTAAACCGAAATCTTTCATGTTCTCTTCCGCTCGAGAGTGGCAGTTGACAGTAAACCTCAGGAAATATTTGAAATTTCCGGAGCAGATCGCAACAATTTTACTTTCCCCGGATTTAAACATTTGGTCAACTGCCACCAGTCAGATTGTAACGCTGGAACTTATAGCTCCTCTGGAAGGAGAATATAGCAGAGGACTTTGAAAGAAATCTCTAAAAATATCAAGAATTGATAGAAATGAATAGAACGGCTAATAGGTACAAATAAAAAGTGATATAGAATGAATAGAATGGCTTATGGTACCAAAATAAGAATTGATATAGAATGATAGAACGGGCTAATATGTACAAATAAGAATTGATATAGAAATGAATAGAATGGCTAATATTACCAAGCTAGCCGTTCCTGTACCATTATTGTAAATAACCTTGTCTTATTTTACCCCTACCTCGACTTGACTTCTTTTTTACTGTTGGATTAACATCACAACAGATATAGAAATAATAAATGAATAGAGCAGTTATAAGTCGTCAAAGCTGGCAACCCCACCCTTAGTGCATAAACCGAAATCTTTCCTGCTCTCTATTGCTCGAGAGTGGCAGTTGACAGTAGACCTCAGAAAATAGTAGAAATTTCCGGAGCAGATCGCAACAATTTTTCTTTGTCCTATTTAATCATCTGGTCAAGTGTCACCACACAGGTTGTAATGCTGTAACTTATAGCCCCCTGGAAGGAATATATAGCAAAGGTTTTTGAAAGAAAGCTCGAAAAATATCCGTTGATAGAATAATGCTGGTTCAACAAATGGTGAAGTACATGTTATGCTACTGGGGTCGGTAGTTGAGGTTCCGCAGAAAGTCGACTTTAAAAAAAAAATTAAAATAAAAAAGAATGTTGGATTATTTTTATATATAAGGTGTGCTACACTACACCACTTAAATTCATACACTAAGCGAGGTCACATTACAGGATCTTAAATGCAGTTTTGCAGGAAATCTAACCCAGCTAGACTTTAATAGATACATCATTGATAAATAGGATGCTAAAGTAAGTAAAGTCGACGGGGCGGCCTAAGTCGGTATCAGCCAGTCAGCGAGGGAGTCTATCCCCTTTTCAATAGCGCTAGACCAAGGAGATTGTTATAGCATCTGAGGTGGAGCGCCACACCTACCATCAGCTCCTTACTTTAACGCACATATCCCTGTGCTACTCATACGCTGAGTTGGTGGGGACCAGTATCGAACTGGGAACCTTGTGGTTTCTAGCCGAACGCTCTACCGACTGAGCTAACCCGGCCCCATCTAATTAAGATTAAATAATGACTATTTCCAAATAGTTGAGAATATAATATAAGGAAATCGTGACGTCAGTTGTGACGTAGATTTGGTTACAGACAGACAGTTACATAATCTCAATTATAATAAGAGAGATGTAGTTTAAAGATATAAAGTAAAGGCTAGAAAATCGCTTACTTTAACAGGAAGAGAGGAAAAAGTGAAGTCGAACATAAGCGAATATTTTATATGTATTAGACCGGAAATGAGAAGGATTGTGGGAGTATGATCGTAGCGAAGACATGTATAAAAGATTAATGAAAGACACGGTCGAGACCGTTTTTTTGAACAAGGGTTTACCGAGCAAATTGCAAGCACTGAGAAATAGGACGATCTTGTGGTGAGAGAGAGAAAAAGAGAATCTGTCAGAGAGAGAGAGAGAGAGAGAGAGAGAGAGAGAGAGAGAGAGAGAGAGAGAGAGAGTATTAACAGCAGCCTTCGCACACTATGAACAAGAGCTCATAAGCCTTCGTTTTGGTAATAGCTTTTTTTTTACACATACAAGGTGTGTCAAAAAAGTATCGAGATTCTTTTTGTACTTTTTGACACACCTTTTATTCTGAAAAAAAAAAAAGTTTCATTCTTATCTTTACAGAATACAAGGTGTGTCAAAAAGTGCCAAGTTTAAAGCTGTATTTACCAATATATAAATGAAGAATGAATGGAACGTTAGTTTTTTTTCAGAATAGAAGGTGTGTCAAAAAGTACAAAAAGTCTCGATACATTTTTGACACACCTTGTATAATAGTCCCGATTATGGTTTGGTAAAGAAAACTGAAACGCTATAACGTCAGCAAAATAAATATCATTTTCAATGCAACTTGTTTTCTAATTTTTTTATATACTGTCTGATTTACTGAGAGAGAGAGAGAGAGAGAGAGAGAGAGAGAGAGAGAGAGAGAGAGAGAGAGAGAGAGGGGGAGAGAGACATAGAGACAGAGAAACAGAGAGACAGAGAAAACTGTGGAAGAGAAAGAAGTCGTCGGGGTGGCCTAAAGTCGGTATCAGCCAGACAGCGAGGGAGTCCATCACGTTTTCACTTGCACTAGACAAGAGATTTCTTTTTAGGTTTGAGACGGAGCGCTGCACCTATCATCACCTCCTCACTTTACCGCACAGAACCCTTTGCTACTCATATGCTGAGTTTGCGAAATACGAAAAAAGTCAGTATTGGTAAAAACAATGCGAAAAATAAAGAACTAAAAAAAAAGTCTTAAACATGCAAAAGAAAGGAAGGATTCTTTTCATTAGAATTGTTAAAGCAACGCATTATTTGCCATTCAAGGTGAAAAAACTTGATTCAACACAACATTACCAGATGTATAGAACCACAACTGTCATCTCATAAGAATTTAAAATTATGTAGAAAAAAAAAAGAGCGATTATTTAAAAGGTTCACTTCAATACAATGACAACAGTCATGAAATCGATCAGGTATAAAAAAAAAAAGAAAAAGAAAAAAAAAATTCATAAAAATGTCCGAAATAAAATTTGAACAAAATGGCCGACTAGATTAATAAAAATAACAAAAAAAAACCCCAAAATATCATTGAAACATCCAAATAAAAACTCCTACGATCCGAAACTAATTAATTGGTTGAAAGCACAAAAAACAAAAAAAAAACTGAGGGAATTATTCTAATGTAAATAAAAAGAAATATTTTAATGTGCAAATAAAATATTTATCGTGGACTGATTAAAAAAAAAAAGGTCTCAAGTAGCGAAGCCTGATGAGTTGGACAAGAAAATTGACGTAATTCAAATTCTATCAGCAAAATTACATTCATGAAGATCTTAAAAAATCATAAAAACACGATATAATTAATGATCCTAATATTAAACATGTCAAAAATTGATAATTGACATCTTAAAGTAGTTTAATATTTTATCTATATTTGTTACAAGGGAAATTTAGACCTTATAGAAAGTATACACACACATTAATATAATATATATATATATATATATATATATATATATATATATATATATATATATATATATGAGAAGTAAATACACAAGCGATGTGTTTATGATATGGCTTTTTTTAGCCGACAATTTTTGGGCATACAGAGATTGATTTTTCTCGATTTGTTTAGCCTTTCATTTAAATAGGTATGCCCGCCTAATTAATTATTATTAATTAATTAACTTTCAAAAATTAGGTACGACTTCAATTAAGCACATATTCTCCAATATATATATATATATATATATATATATATATAAATGTGTGCGCAAAAAATGTAAAATGCGAACAGCATCGTTCAGGATTTGAACTCAGGTCGACGAATCCATTTCCTTCGTCTAATCATTACACTACGTCCCTCCATTTAAAAAAAAAAGAGATGAAATGTTTAAAAAGAAAAAGAATCCTATTTATAACGGTAGAAAAATTTGGTTACCCTACTTTTGTCATACTGGAGTATGATAGATAGCCGAACAAAAAGACATTTTATAAATCTCATGAAATGTCAACAAGAATTTAAAATCTGATTAAAAATACTTTTATCAACATTTTGAGACTGAAAGTAAAAGTTTTGCTTAAGATTAAGTAACCACACACATATCTTATTCATTAGCAACTGAATTTTCAAAAAGGTACTTAGACGATGGAGAGTGTGTGTGTGGGGTGGGGGGCTATGGAATAAATCATATACTTTAGTATTATCGAGGAAAATAAATTTTATTTATAGTTTTGTGAGTGGTTTATTTATTCATGAAGAAAACTGCAATAGTCTGTCATTTACAAAACCTTAACGAGAAACAATATTCCTTGTGAATATCAGACATTTACAATAGCTCTTTAGTAAACATATCAAATGTTGTAATAATGAACTTATCATACTGTGGTATATCCGCTGGTCCTGCTAGTAGAGAGAGTTAAATCAATATTACTATATTTATTACATATTGAACATTGTAATTAAATTATCATACTGTGGTATATCCACAGGTCCTGCTAGTACTGTAATGTTACAATGTATAAATTGAAAGAGGCCGGAAAAGATGACTACAAAACCTTTAAAAAACCATCACTCCGTTAATACGCGAATGTTTATAACTCTTAAGTAAACATATCAAATGTTGTAATAATTAGATTATCATACTGTGGTATATCACTGGTCCTGCTAGTTAGAAGAGTTTAAATCAATTATTATTATACTTATTACATATTTACTATTTATCAATAGCTCTTAATAAACATATTAAACATTGTAAATTAAATTATCATACTGTGGTATATCCACAGTCCTGATAGTACTGTAATGTTACAATGTATAAATTGAAAGAGGCCAAGAAAGATGACTCCAAAACCTTTAAAAAACCATCATTCCGTTAATACGCGAATGTAATAACTCTAAGTAAATATCAAATGTTGTAATAATTAAATTATCATACTGTGGTATATCTACAGGTCCTGCTAGTACTATAATGTTTACAATGTATAAATTGAAAGAGGCCAGGAAAGTGACTACAAAACCTTTAAAAAACCATCACTCCATGAATTATGCGAATGTTATAACTCTTAAGTCTCTTAAGTAAAACATATCAAATGTTGTAATAATTAAATTTATCATACTATGGTATATCCACAGGTCCTGCTAGTTATTATCATTTCACTCCTTGTGAGTTTTTCCCACCAGCGTAAGCTGATGGTGTTTCAGTTGTATCTGGGTGACAACAGGTCTCCAAGACTCTACTGAGTGTTCTGGATGGTCTCAGTTGGTCTAGCAATGAGACTGGCCTATTTTTAATTTTCAGATTGGTCTCAATTCTTTCTGAATTCTAGTTCCTCTAGTCTGTTTTATAAACTTTTGAGGACCGTTCCAAGTGCACTAACTAAAATTGGTATCACTTCCACCCTCATATTCCACTGTTTTTATACTCTCTAGCAAGGTCCAGGTGTTGGATATTGTACAAACGGAAATATGAATTTCCGGTTAAATTAAACAAAGCGAAGAAAAGACGACAAAAATGACAAAGGACTTTTCCCCGGTAAAGCGAACAAAAGAAGGATGGGTAACAATAAGTTCGGAAATAGTAATCAGATAAAAAGATAAAGATGCGTAGGCGGTCGTCAATACAAAAGCCACAGGGTCGTGTCGTCAGTTGGACAGTCAGACAGGAGACGGCGAACAGAGCACAAGTGAGTGACCGCACTCAGGATCACAGCCGATGGGCTGTGAGCCGTCACCAGCCCCCTTTTCATCCCAGCAGCAGTAGAAGTCATTGTCAACCCTCGATCATTTCATTGTCAGCGCTCGCCGCCTACCACGTACAGCCGAGAGAAGAAATAAAGTAAAAACTACTATACAGCATGTGTTGTGATTTCATTAAGCAACCACTACATATATCGTCTAAGGTTAGAGACGATACCGCAGTATACCAGCAACTACGATTCAGAGTAGCGAAGAAGGCGCTACGGAACACAGGTATGTGTCTATCTTTATTTGTCGTTTTCTTTCATTTTCAATCTGCTGAAACTGTAAATCTACCAGTTGACAAGTTCTCTTCACACCGGCTAACACTGGTGCTCTTTCATTTGAGTCTGCGTAACAGAAGATTCTCCAGGACTCTTCTGAGTATTTTTAGCCGGTTTCGACAATGCTGTTGTTTGGATGGTCTCGGTTCTTCCTCTGATTTCCAGTTCCCCAGTCTTTTTTTCCAAACCTATGGACCACCACTGAAATGAATTCGATCTTACAAAGTTGGTCTAGTATGAGACTGGCCTTCTTTTTAATTTTCAGGTAGGCAACCCTCATTTAAAATCAGCTAATCAATGTTTATCTTGAATACTTGTGTTCAAGTTAGTCTCTCAGAATTCACATTCAGCTGAGTAAACTTTGATAGTAAAAAAAACAAAAAACAAACAAAACCCCAAGATCTTTGTCAACCTTCAGAATAATAAGACGGAAACATTCATGCGTGTCATTTGTTTGACCATATTTATATCATTTCTTTCATCTCAAAAACATTTTTCATTGCCTGATGATTGCTCAGCTTTAAAAAATTTAAGCACACACAGCAAGAAACCAATGGTAGCATTTTTTCCCACGTAAATAAATATAAAAATATAAACAAAAATATTTATTTATTTCTCTCTATCAATCTCTATCTATTTCTACCTCTCTATCTCTCTCTAACTATATCTCTATCTATCTCTAACTTATCTATCTATCTATCTATCTATCTATCTCTATCTATCTACTATCTATCTCTATCTTATCTATCTATCTATCTCTAACAATATCTATCTATCTCTAACATATCTATCTATCTATCTATCTATCTATCTCTATCTCTATCTATCTCTGCCTATCTATATCTCTATATATCTATATCTATCTATCCACCTATCTATCTATCTATCTCTATCTAACTATATCTCTATAATCTCTATCTATCTCTATCTCTAACTATATCTCATCTCTAACTATATCTCTATCTATCTATAACTATATCTATCTATTCTATCTATCTATCTATCTCTAACTATATCTATATCTCTAACTATATCTATCTATCTATCTATCTATCTATCTATCTATCTCTAACTATATCTATCTATCTCTATACTAATCTATCTATCTATCTATATCTATCTATCTATCTATCTATTTATCTATCTATCTCTATCTATCTATCTCTGCCTATCTATCTATCTATCTATCTATCTATCTCTATCTAACTATATCTCTAACTATATCTCTATCTATCTCTATCTCTATATCTCTATCTATCTATAACTCTCTCTCTATATATATATCTAACTATATCTATCTATCTATTTATCTATCTATCTCTATCTTTATCTATCTGTCTCTGCCTATCTATCTATCTATCTATCTATCTCTGCCTATCTCTATCTATCTATCTTTGCCTATCTCTATATCTATATTTATCTATCTATCTATCTAACTCTCTATCTCTATCTATCTATCTATCTCTATCTCTATCTATCTATCTCTGCCTATCTCTATCTCTATATCTATATATCTATCTATCTATCTCTATCTCTATCTCTATATGTAATTATGTTACCATGGAAAAATGATGCATTATAGCAAGATTGTTTGTAAGCGTTAAAAAACTCTTAGGGAATAAAACAGTTCCCATTTTAATTTGCAACTTAATTAGATTCGTGCGGTGGGTCTTAGTTCACATGTACCGAGATTGTTCTAATTTCTCGAGAGAAATAACTATTAAATATTAATTATACTCTAAGTAGGGTGTTTGGTTTCTTTGTTTAATGGAATATCAACCATCGTGAATTATTTAATGTCAAAGCCATATCGTAGAAAAACATCAGTGGTACTATTTAACCCATCGCTGGGGGAAAAAGGAGGTTCGCCTAGGAACCACAATGTTTCTGGATTATACTTTACGTGTGTCATAAAGATAAATATCTAATGCCTTTTGCTCAGACAATTAGACACGCAAAAAAAAATTATTTTATTTAATTTTAGATTGAAAAACCAAATAGAATTTCACAAAAACAAGAAAATTCATTTTCTGAAGTGTAATATAACCTGAAAATAAAACATTTATTTATTTAAATAAAAATATTGAATCATAATATTAACAGCCACACTCACAAATATGTGGCAATATTGAAACTGAAGTGCTTATCATGTTATGGTTATTGTAGTAAGATATGTATACAGTAAACAGAATTCAATTCCTGGACAAGGCTGTTTGCATTTCACATAGTGCTAACACCCTCAGGAAAAGGTATGAATCCAACTATTCTCCCTCCAACTATGGGTAGTCGGGCGGACTGGGCTCTTTAACCCTGGTTAGGCAACCAGTCTAGGAGAAGGAAAACTCTGAATTCAAACCTTTTAAACTCCGCTTAATAAAGTGATCTTGTGTTGTATCCTACCTGAGTGGAGCGCTGGAAAATAGACGTATATGAGGAGATGTGATACATCAAAACACAGTGTCTGTGGATGACACACCACGCACACAGACCACTTTGAGTAGCCCAGGTCTAAATTATAATTTACGGTCAAACAGAAATATTTCACTTATTGAGAGTAACTTCATTTTTTTTGTCTTTTCTTATAAGCGTCATTGTCAAATTCATCAATTCTCGTCAGTAGGTAGTGCTACCTTTCGGTTTCTTTGTTTAATGGAATATCAAGCACTGTCCTGTCTATAACTCTGCTGATGAGGCCTAATAGGCTGAAATGTACCTACAGAGATTGACTTTTTCTCGATTTGTTTATGCCTTACATTTAAATCGATATGCACGCCTAGTTCATTTAATTATAATTAATTAATTCTCAAATTAAGTATGACTTTAATTAAGCACATAATCTCCCAATATATTATATATATATATATATATATAATATTATATATATATATATATATTAAATTTTTACTTGAAGGCACTTACAACGCATGTATCGCATAAAATTCGATACTTTTTCTTATAGAAAATGAAATTGACAAGTGTAATCCCGGCAAAGGATCGCTCGGTGTGTAGAATGCCGTACAGACTGTTTGACAAGCTTAATTTCGCTAAGGATTGTTAGCTGTGTACTGTGGTCGAGGCGATATAGTGGTTCACTATGCTCGCTGAGGTCCCGGTTTCGATTTCTGTCGGAGGGAAATCGTTAGTATATGTCGCTGATGATACTTAATAAAGTCGAAACAGTCTGTACGGCATTCTACACACCGAGCGATCCTTTGCCGGGATTACACTTGTCAATTTCATTTTCTATAAGAAAAAGTATCGAATTTTATGCGATACATGCGTTGTAAGTGCCTTCAAGTAAAAATTTAATATATACTTTATTCAGCAACGTTTCTATAATAAACAAACATCCAAATATCTTATATATATATATATATATATTATTATTATATATACTAGCAAATATATGCACCCTCCGGGTGCAAGTATTTAAGTTTTTATAATAAAATATCATATCAAATTAGAAAGGCTAATGAAACTGAATAAGAATGCAAATAAAAAGATTTGGAACAGAGGGGGTATGATTGAAAAATAGAACAACTTTGAAACTAACTCTTCCATCATTTTCCGTTATTCCCGTCTTTCATTGGTAAATTTTCCTGGTGTAACTATTTAGTTAAAATAGGAAGTAAAAAAATAATATTACAGTTATTTCTTTTTGTTAATGAATTTCTTTTAAGATTTATCCCCGAGATTTTTGCTCATATTCAATAAGATAAAACCAAACAATTAGAAATCAATAAAACTAAGCATATATTTATTAAAATCAAATTTTTAATATTAATATGCAAATTAGCCTTCCCATTCACACTGTAAACTGCTATTTTGTTGTATATATAAATACAATTGCATGTTATTAGTATGTAGACCTGGTCAACACCGGGGGTCCAGTGGCTTCGGCCCTGGATCTTTACGAGTTAATAGCGTCGATCCCAGGGGGCCATCCCCCCAGGCAACACCTGCCCCCTTGATTTAAAGGGGCAGGGCTGGGTTTATTGCCCAGTGCCTGAGGCGCCCCCTTGAGGGGAATGCCGACGGGATCGACGCAATTTTTTCACCTGCCACTCCATGAGCTTCGGTTTGTGGGTGGTCCCACGTTAATAGGGACTTTGTGCCTGACCCGTACAAGTGGGGTACGCGGTAAATATCATGTAGATATGGTCAACAGTATTAATGATGTAAAACAATTTTATTAATAATTGGGTTTTAAATAAAATAAAAAAATCATGGAGAATGTGATGTAAATAACAAAGGGAATTGTGACTTGTATAGTAATATAGTTTCAGTTACAGACAGACAAACCCACAATCTCCATTATAATAAGATATATATATATATATATATATATATATATATATATATATATATGAGAAGTAAATACACAAACGATGTGTTTTTTTGATATGGCTTTTTTTAGCGTACAATTTTTGGGAGAATATGTTCTTAATTGAAGTCGTACCTAATTTTGGAAGTTAATGAATTAATTATATATATATATATATATATATATATATATATATATATATATATAGCCTCCTGGAATGTCTGAACACCTCCCGATCTTGAGAGATTGGGAAACTACATACTAGTATTGTGACAGGGGAGCATTTCGATATGGGGCCGACATCGATGCCCTTGCAGAAATCAGTTTCAGCTATAAGGACCAATTGACAGAAGGGGGTGGGCTGGATACACATCCTCATGGAAAGACAGGCTGATGATAGCTGTAAGAAGTATGAGGTAAGTTGACTAGAGCCCTCCATTCTGAAGCAACACATGACGGACACCATGGAAACATTTCCTACATTGAACTCTGACCTGTGTGGCAGGGCCTGTATGTCGAGCGTCTCACATGTGTGACAGGGTACATAAAAATTTAAAAAAATAAAAATAAAAAAAAAGCTGGACCCGTGGGCCATCTGCGCACTCACAACTGCTCTCAACTGAACTACTTGTAGAAATGGCCTTATTCTGTCAAGAAGCGGCAATCACCATATATATATATATATATTGTATGACGCTTATTTTATAGGTGTGAATAGCTTCATAGAGGTAGATTCTTGCTTTAATCAGCACTAACATCAACCCATGTTATAGATATGATATATGCAATTTCTCACCAACGAGCCACCGATTTATTGAGTCGATTTCTATAACACTCTATTTTGTATTAGCAATTGCCTGAGAGTTATCATCGCTGATATTAAAAACGTATATAATAAACTGCAAGTTCCTTCACAGGGCAGCACATTTGCAATAAATCATCGCATAAAAGGCAATTCATATGCTGAGGTATTTTCTCGTTTGTTTCTTAGAACTAAATATTTTATACATCTGATTTTTTTTTATTTTTCGTTATCGAAATAATCATTTTTAATGCCTTCTCGATTTCTTTGATATGAAAAACACTATGAAGATATCATCGGTTTTGTCGATGAAAAAAAATTAATACAAAATAAAAGGATAAAATAGATATCTTATTATAATGGAGATTGCGTGTTTTTCTGTCTGTAACCGAAACTATATTACTATACAAGTCACAATTCCCTTTGTTATTTACATCACATTTTCCATGATTTTATTTTTATCTAAACCTCAATTATTAATAAAATTGTCTTACATTATTAATACTGTTAACTATGTCTACACACTGACAACATGCAATTGTATTTATATATACAACAAAATAGCGGTTTACAGTGTAAACGGGAAGGCTAATTTGCATATTAATAATAAAAAATCGAATTTAATAAATATGTGCTTAGTATTATTGATTTCTAACTGTTTGGTTTTATTTTAATGAATATAAGCAAAAATCTCTTCAATGAATCTTAAATGAAATCCATTAACAAGATAAAATAACTGTCATTTTATTCTTTACTTCCTCTTATAACTAAATACTTAAATTAGAAAAAATAACAATGAAAGACGAGAGTGATGGAAGAGTAAGTTTCAGTTGTTCCTTATACTCCCTCTGTTTCAAATCTTTTATTATACTCCCTCTGTTTCAAATCTTTTTATCTGTATTCTTATTTAGTATCATTAGCCTTTCTAATTAAATACAATATTTTATTACATTAAAACTTAAATACTTGCACCCGGAGGGTGCATATATTTGCTAGTTGCAATAAAGAAAGATGAAGCAGTTCTAAATTTTGACTGGACTTACGAGTCGGTAGCACGTGGTTTAATGGTTAGAGCCGCTTGAAATGGACTCGTCGACCCGAGTTCAAATCCTGGACGAGGCTACAGTTCACATAGCGCTAATACTCTTGAGAAAGGTATGAATCCAACTACTCTCCCTTTAGTTATGGGTAAATAGTAGGACAGACTAGGATCTTTAATCTTGGTTAGGCAACCAGTCTAGGAGAAGGAAAACTCTGAATTCAAACCTGTTAAAAATCCGCTTGGAGTGATCGTTACTAGAATAGGCTCAGTCTTAATTAGGGATCTATTTCAATTAAAAAAATTACGACAAACTGTCTTACCCGATGACATATATACATATACAATATACAATATACAATATTTCGCATATGTATATGTATATATGTATATGTATCTTGCCTCGGCTTGTCACTGATACTTGACTTTGGGGAAGGAGAGCTTGCTGATTGAACAGCAACGTGCCTCGGCGAGGATGTGGGTGAATGAGCAGTCCCTTGGTTAACACTGTTCTCCCAGCCATTTGGGAAGTGTCTAGAAAAGGTGACCTAAACAAATGCCGATTCGCATCTCAAGCTGGCCAAAAACCAACGCTTCGACGGTTGTCCACATTAGCTGGACGAAAACTAGAAAATACAACACAAAACAAGGCTAAGAATAGCCACCCGGAATGCCTGGACACCTCCTGATCTTGAGATTGGGAAACCCCAAACTACGTACTGGCATCGTGACAGGGAAGTATCTCGATAAGGGGCAGACACCGATGCTCTTGCGGAAATCAGCTTCAGCTATAAGGCCTCAACTTCATATATGAAAAGAAGTATTTCAGAGATGTTTCAGCAAATGGAAAACTTTAATAAATATGTTGAATGTCAAGAGGATTCATTTCCGGAGATTTAATGTTTCATTCGTTTGTTTATTTTTGTTTTGGTAAATATATCTTAAGTCTTGATCCTTTTTTCCATACATGATTCTGAACACGTATTGCATAATTTTCTCTGCATGTTTGAAAAAATCATATCATAAATTCAAATGATTCAATCTACTTTGTTTAAGGAATATTTTATTACGTCAGGATGTTCGGCGTTTTTAAGAAAGAAACTGCGTCTTTATTTATTGCCAAACAAAGGTTTTTAGAATCCCTAGGTGAACGTCTAAATGTGCTATTTTGTGGCTGAGAAGTGCAAACCACGTGAAATTTACAGAAGAATATATAAGTAAGTAAGTAAAGTCGTCGGGGCGGCCTAATGTCGGTATGAGCCAATCAGCGAGGGAGTCTATCATCTTTTCAATAGCGCTAGACCAAGGAGATTATTTTTAGCGTCTGAGGTGGAGCGCCACACCTACCATCAGCTCCTTACTTTACCGCACAGACCATGTGCTACTCATACGCTGAGTTGGCGAGGGTGGGTATCGAACTAGGAACCTTGTGGTTTCTAGACGAACGCTCTAACAACTGAGCTAACCCGGCCCTATATAACGTGTGTTATATACCCACATTGCGGGTATAAAATTGAGAGAGGAGACTCAGGTGATATAGCGTTAGAATGCACCGACCACCTCTGCAGAGGGGTAAGACTCCCCCAATGGGGCCACCTGTTGGCCGTGGGTGGCGACCCGTGATGCTTAAGGATAGAGCTCAGGTGGATGAGCAGTTCATGACATGCAATACTCCACTTTGGCACTATCTTGGGCTAGACGGGCGGTCGGAGAGGCCCCCTTCGATCAATCGGCTGGTCACGTCAAGCCCTAGCACCTATATGATTTTCCCAACCCTATTGTCTTTATGGCAAGCCCCAATCCCATTTTATCATATGGTTGCTAGAAGGCGGTGGCTGTGGCTCTACATGTCCTGGGAATTACGTTAAACTCTATCTGATGGTGAGATTCCAGTTTTGGAGGTTTGGGGAATGTGGAGCACCCCTTCATCACCATTGCTCCCTGGTCCACTCTTACCCGGAGTGGTAGTACCTGTTAGGGTCCCATCTATGGGTTAAATAGAAAAATGTATTTATAAAAAAATTGTATTATCCATTAAGAATTGATTTATTTCAAAACTTTATTGGCATTAAATGACCCACTGAGGTTGATATGCCACAAAACAAACCAAACAAACCAGGCAAAACAAACAAAAATCAGATGATATATAGGGAGAGAGACAGAGACAGAGACAGAGACTTACTTGTTTGTTGTTTCATTTCTTCTTGCTACGTCTTGTTGCCATGTTTTATTCGTTGTGTTAATTATTTTTCTAACTGCCTCTACTCAGGATTGAACTTGGGATCCAGAGATAACTGTCACTTAGAACCTTATCCACTAGTTAAACTGTCGCCATGTTTTCTTCTATTTCTTCTGACCGTCCTGTCGTCTACTCTCTTCTAATTTCTTTTAAGGGCTTCGTCAGGGCTAACCCTTTAGTCATACAAATCAGTCAACGACAAGCCATTTATTTTATTGTCCAAGATTTATTTCTACCCATGTTCTTATTCGCCGCGCGAGAGAATCAACAATTATCTAACACGTATACACAGAAGGATATCTTATTAAAAGAAAACTGTTTACAAAAGAGATAAACAACGAGCCCGAGTCAAACAGATAATCCCGGGAGTGGAAACACGGACTCTAGTGAAAAAAAGAGAAATGCTAACAATGGCTGAAGCACGATTCTAATGTTATTTTATCGTAAATTCAATTTTAAAAGTCTTCTGAAATATATTAAATCTTTATAATTATCATGACAAAAAAAAAAAGATCTGGTGACAGTGAATGTATATATATATATATATATATATATATATATGTGTGTGTGTGTGTGTGTGTGTGTGTGTGTGTCAAATAAAGGTTTTTAAAATCCCTAGGTGAACATCTTGTTAACTGACAGAAAAATATATCTAAACTTATTCGGAATAGTTTTATTTTCTACAAGATACCATCAATATATCAGTGGAATAAACTTTCTCTTGTTTGCATTCTTATTGCTCTCTCTCTCTCCCCCTCTCTCTCTCTCTCTCTCTCTCTCTCTCTGTCTCTCTCCCTTTCCCCATGTATTTTGTGGCTGAGAAGTGAAAACCATGTGAAATTTACAGAATAATATATAACGTGTGTTATATACGCACATTGCGGGTATAAAATTGAAAGAGGCGACTCAGGTGATATATAGGGAGAGAGACAGAGACAGAGACAGAGACTTGTTTGTTGTTTCATTTCTTCTTGCTACGTCTTGTCGCCATGTTTTCTTCTATTTCCTTTGACCGTCCTGTCATCTATTCTCTTCTAACTTATTTTAAGGGCTTCGTCAGGGCTAACCCTTTAGTCATGCAGATCAGTCAACGACAAGCCATTTATTTTCTTGTCCAAGATTTATTTCTACCCAGGTTCTTATTCGCCGCGCGAGAGAATCAACAATTATCTAACACGTATACACAGAAGGATATCTTATTAAAAGAAATCTGTTTACAAAAGAGATAAACAACGAGCCCGAGTCAAACAGATAATCCCAGGAGTGGAAACACGGACTCCAGTGTAAAAAGAGAAACGCTAACAATGGCCGAAGCACGATTCTAATGTTATCTTATCTTAAAAGTATTCTGAAATATATTAAATCTTTATAATTATTGTTGTACCGGCCGTTCCTACAGTGGAGAATATACACCGGTTCTCACTATAAATAGTGAGACACCGAGTGAAAAGGTTGTACTGTTACCGTTTAGCGGCAAGCTAGCCGTTCTTGTACCTTATTGTAAATACACTTGTCTCATTTTACCCTACCTCGACTTGACTTCTTTTTTTACTGTTGAATTAACATCACAACAATTAACATGACAAAAAGAAAGATCTGGTGACAGTAAATGTATATATATATATATATATATATATATATATATATATATATATATATATATGTATATATATATATATAATATATATATTATAATAAAATAAATATATAAAGGTTTTACATATCTATTTATTTGGTGACAAAGGAACATTCACGACCATATTGGTTTCATGCGATAGCAATCGTCAGGTGTAGATGTTACAAATGCAAGGAAAATCCTTTATATATTTAAAACCTTTATATATGTAAAACCTTTATATATTTATATATGTTAAACCTTTATATATTTATTTTATTATATTATATAACAGCTCTATTTTATATTAAGCACTCTAGCAATAATACTGCCTTTGGTACACCGTTCCAGTAAAAGCCGTAACAGTGACAATCCCACACTAGAGTATATATATATATATATATATATATATATATATATATATATATATGTGTGTGTGTGTGTGTGTGTGTGTGTGTGTGTGTGTGTGAAGAGAAAGTAGAAGTGAATCCGAAAGTATGTAATATTGTAAAAAAATTGAAATGACACAAGTTTAACACCATTCGTTTATAAACTTGTCTTTTTTCAATTTTTTACACACACACAAACCCATATATATATATATATTTATATAATAGATCTCCTATATAAGGGATGGACCACTCTATGGCAGCCTTTACATACAAAGCGATGTGTGTATTAAAACAGTTAAAATCCCCTTCGCGTTTGTAGGTGATGACAGCCTGGCGGTTAAAGGTGTTTGACTGACATTGACCCGATAGAATTTCAATCCCAGCTGTCGGTAGCTTACAAATGTCTAGCCACACAGAAGAGACTTGATACGTCGAAAGACGTGTCTGTGGATGACTATATATATATATATATATATATATATATATATATATTACTTTGTCATTAATTGTTTTATTTTCATAGTTTTCTCCGGACATACATACATACGTGCAACACACAAGGATCTGTCATACCATATTTCATTGGTCAACCAATCAGAATCTAGCCTTAAAAAAAGTGAAAAGAGAAGCAACAAAATAACATTTCGTTTGGCTCTTGACATTTTCCGGCTTCAGAAAAAGGTTAAAGAAATACAATGATTCCCCTCATCAAGTCACATCTGGGACTTTTTGATAGCTTTAAGAAACCTATCAATTTAGAAGCTGCAGTGACCTTTGATTTAATTTGTATACTCAGTCAGAATAGTTAACCTTTATCCAATATTTTGGTTTTAATATGTTTTTCATTTAAACGAAATTACTTCTGACTTACAAAAATAAAAGTTGTTTCCTTTCTCGTTGATAAATTGTAAACGCCAAAGGAAATACTACTCGTTTTGTCCCTAAAAGCAAAATGGCGTGCTTGGACCATTTTTGAGATTTCATGTTTTTTAATAAGGTCGGGCTAGAATGTGAATTTTTTAATGTTAAAACAATAACTCTGAAATGGATTATTTTGTATAAAATATCATTTATAGATTAGATTTTCTTTTTATCTTTTTATTTTTTTTATTATTTGCGAATGTTTCAAGGAGGAAAAAATGTCGCGAAAAAGTAAAAGAAGTTTTTTCTTAATTCGGATTTGTGATTCGTATTTCACAGGCAATTAAAATCAGATTTTCATACACTTATTAAATGTTATATACACAATCAATATTATCGATGAGGAAGATTACTTATTATAAAGTTTTCTTTCAGTTCTGCTCGAATAATATCCAAAATCTATAAATGTTCAGACGATTGATTCATTTTATTGAATTTTTCATTGTTAAATACTGAATCCTCTTTCCAGTTTTGTTAAATAATTTCTGCAAAGCCTGTCTTTCAATTATGACATACACAGACCATCATTTTTTGTTTTCCTATATTCTTCATTTTAACATTACTTATTCTGACATTAAACATTCAAAACAACATGGATTTTGTTGTATTTAACAACATTTATTTGACTATATGTATCTATTATTATACTAAAGCTGAGATTTTGAGCTTAAAATCTCTAAAGGATTTTTTTCTATTTATGTTATGGAAACAATATTTATACTTAGATATTCCTTGGTTTTAGGACTACTCATTGTTTGAAAAGAAATTCAGTTTAATTGGTTTTAATTAGGCGTAATTAGCAATTAAGTCAACAACCGACCAATCCCTGTCTTGGATTATATATGATGCTCTTCCATTCCCCCTATATGTCATTTAAGGGGAGAAGAGAGAGCCACAGCGTGTAATAGTTTTATTACTAAAAAATCCAGCAGTCAGGACCCTATACACAGACCATTTCTGTTTTCATATGTTCTTCATTTTAACATAACTTTTTCTGACTTTAAACATCCAAAACAACATGGATTCTGTTGTATTTAACAACATTTATTTGACTATCTATCTATCTATCTATCTATCTATATATATATATATATATATATATATATATATGAGAAGTAAATATACGAGCGATGTGTTTATGATATGGCTTTTTTTTTTAGCCGACAATTTTTGGAGAATATGTGCTTAATTGAAGTCGTACCTAATTTTGAAAGTTAATTAATTAATAATTAATTAATTAGGCGGGCATACCTATTTTAAATGTAAGGCTAAACAAATCGAGAAAAATCAATTTCTGTATGTACATTTCGGCCTATTAGGCCTCATCAGCAGAGCTATAGATAGGAAGACCGCCTTGTGCGTGATTCGAAACCCGACTGTTTCCAATAATACAGTGACAATCCCACACTACAGTATATATATATATATATATATATATATATATATATTATATATATATATATATATATATATATATACCTGTAGTGTGGATTGTCACTGTGTTATTGGAAGAGTGATCAAAAATAGATCTGTTATATAATATAATAAAATAAATATATAAAGGTTTTACATATCTATTTATTAGGTGACAAAGGAACATTCACGACCATTTGTTTCATGCATGCGTAACTGGATTTGAAACAACGTCACCTGAAGATTGTTTGCAATTACGCATGCATGAAACCAAAAAGGAACATGCTACTCACCAGAAAGAAAAAGAAAGAAAATATAAGAGGAAAAAAGCAAAAGAGAGAGAGAGGGGGGATGGAAGTGTGTCCCCTGTTTCAATGAGAGAGAGAGAGAGAGAGAGAAGAGAGAGAGAGAGAGAGAGAGAGAGAGAGAGAGAGAGAGATTTATTATGTAAGAAAGGGAAGGAAATGTACATGCTACACAGAAAAAATATAAGAAAGAAAGAAATAAAGAAAGAAAGAGAGTAAGGAAAAGATAGAGAAAGGGAGGTGAACGCGCAGAAGCGATAACGCTAATTAGTTTCAATCAAATATAATGAAAAGATGAAAAAAATGTGTGTGTGTGTGTGTGTGTGTGTGTGTGAGAGAGAGAGAGAGAAGAGAGAGAGAGAGAGAGAAGAGAGAGGAGAGAGAGAGAGGGGGGGAGATGTAATTCAAAATTAATTGCTGTCAACTAGATTCGATCTTAAGAAATCATTACGAGAAAAAGTTTGGAAAAAAAAAGATTTTGAAGACATTTTTAAAGGAATTGCTACTATACAAAAGAAAGCCAAGGAAAATGAACCATTAACCCAGGGGTTCTCAAACTTAAGTCCGTCGACCCCCACAAAAATTTCATTGACCTATCATGGACCCCACCTCCATATCTGCCTTAGACCATCTGGCAGTTATTTTGTTGCAAGCAATTATGTAATTAATGAATGCTGTACAAACGTTTATGTAAAACTGTTAATTGTGAAATAATCGTAAAATAAACAATAAAGTAAGCCTAACATGTAAAAAAGGACTGCAAATATTCAATACTAACTTAATAACTTACCAAGGAAGCACAATTACTAATACTAGCAAATATATGCACCCTCCGGGTGCAAGTATTTAATTTTAAATGTAATAAAATATTAGATTAAATCAGAAAGGCTAATGAAACTAATTAAGAATTCAGATAAAAAGATTTGAAACAGAGGGGGTATAATCGGAAAATAGAACAACTGAAACTTACTCTTTCATCACTTCCGTTTTTCAATGCTAAATTTTCCTAATTTAACTATTTAGTTAAAATAGGAAGTAAAGAATAAATTACTGTTATTTCTTCTTGTTAATGAATTTCTTTAGGATTTATATGAAGAGATTTTTACTCATATTCATTAAGATAAAACCAAACAATTAGAAATCAATAATACCAAGCACATTTTTATTAAAATCAGTTTTTAAATATCAATATGCAAATTAGCTTTACGTTTACTCTGAAAACTGGTATTTTATTGTATATATAAATACAATTGCATGTTATTAGTATTTAGGTAAGGCCAACAGTATTAATAATGTCAAACAGTTTTATTATTAATTGAGGTTTAAATAGAAATAGAATCCTGGAGAATGTGCCGTAAATAACTAAGGAAATTGTAACTTGAGTAGTAATATAGTTTCGGTTACAGACAGAAAAACACACAATCTCCATTATAATAAGATGATGGATGAAGCTGATGACGTTTGATAAGTTTATGAATATTGGGTTTAAATTTTTGAAAATATATCAACATGAGCATGTTCTCTAGGATTCTTGTGGAATTAATTTCTTCTATTATCTGCGTTATTCGGACTATTGTCCCCATCTTCATTGTTATTTGTACAACGTTTCGGCCGATATGCCCGCCGGCCTTCATCAGGTATTTCTTGTCGGACTCGGGAACCTTCTCGGAATCGGGAACTTTCTTTTCGAACTCAGGAACTTTCTTGTCGTAATCGGGAGCCATCACGCAACTTTGAACCTAACCCTTTATTTATTCCACGGGGGTATCCTGTTCTCATTCCGCTAACTATAGCTGGGGTAGGAGTTGTGTTAATTATTTCTCTAACTGCCTCTACTCAGGATTGAACTCGGGATCCAGAGATAACTGTCACTTAGAACTGTCTTAACCTAACTACCTTATCCAGTAGGCCATGTGTCCAATTGGAAACATGGCCTAGTTGATAAGGTTCTAAGTGACAGTTATCTCTGGATCCCGAGTTCAATCCTGAGTAGAGGCAGTTAGAAAAATAATTAACACAACGAATAACGCAGATAATACTAATCTTCAAGCCTCATCTCAAACATTCAGAGAAATAATTTCTTCTAATTACTAAGAAGGGTTAGTAGTTTCCACCGACACCATGTAGACTCCGAAACACTTACAGGCCCCCTGAGTTGTTATATAGACCTCATGGGGAGGTTATGTAGACGACTTTGAGAAACCCTGGTGTTCAGTAACGAGGAAGTTAATAAAATGCATAGGCTCTCGAAATATCTGAATGTTTAAAATATGGTTTCCGTGAATTTGCTGGGTCTATTCGATTTTATCATTTCGTTTCTATTATCATTCGAATGTCTCTTCACAGATTAAATCAGATTGAAATACGGACACATTTATTGCGTATTTCTCCGACTTTTAAGTAAGACATCGTTCATTAAGTCGTACACCCCTTTCTCTCTCTGTCTCGTTCTGTCTGTCTGTCTGTCTGTCTCTCTCTCTCTCTCTCTATTTGACTCAAATCTTTTTCTCCGTCTTTTAAGTAAGACATCGTTCATTAAGTCGTACCCTCTCTCTCTCTCTCTCTCTCTCTCTCTCTCTCTCTCTCTCTCTCTTCTCTCTCTCTCTCTCTCTCTCTCTTTTGCTTTTTCTTTTTTCCGTACCAATCCCTTCTCATCTTCATATCACTACATTCAAAGAGGACTCTCTCTCTCTCTCTCTCTCTCTCTCACTCTCTCTCTATTTGACTCAAATATTTTCTCCGTCTTTTAAGTAAAACATCGGTCATTAAGTCGTAACTTCTCTTTCTTTTCTTCTTTTTCTTTTTCTCCTCCCCCTCCCCTTCTCTCCCTCTCCCTCTCTCTCTCTCTCTTCTCTCTGTGTATTGACTCGTTTTTTCTCATCTTCTATTTCTTTCTTTCTTTTCTCCTCTCTCTCTCTTCTCTCTCTTTCTCTCTCTCTCTCGTTCCCCACTCTCTCTCTTTCGCTATTTGACTCAATTGTTTTCTCCGTCTTTTAAGTAAAACATCAGTCATCAAATCATAACTTCTCTTCTTTCTTCCTTTCTTCTTTTCTTCCCCCCCCCCTCTCTCTCTCTCTCTCTTCTCTCTCTCTCTCTCTCTGTATTTGACTCGTTATTTCTCCATCTTCTCTTTCTTTCTTCCTTTAATTCCTTTTTCATTACTTACTTTCTTTCTTCCTTTCTTTCTCACTTTTACTTCCCTCTATCTGTTATCATTCTTTCCTTTCTTTCTATCTTTCTTTTCTTCTTTTTTCTTTCTCACATTCATTCCATTCAGTTCATGTGTTAATGTCTTTCTTTCTTCTTCTTTTATTCTTTCTTTTATTCTTTCTTTCTTTCTTTCTTTTTCTTTCTTTTCTTCTCTCTTCCTTTAACTTTCATTTATTATCATTCTTTCTTTCTTTCGTTCTTTCGTTCTTTCTCGTTCTTTCTTTCTTTCTTTCTTTCTTTCTTTCTTTCTTTCCTCACGCCGTTCATCAAACATCGTTCATTAAGTCGTACACTCTCTCCCTTACCCTCCCTCTCTCTCATGAATATTGACTTTTGAAAATATATCAACATGAGAATGTTCTCCAGGATTCTTGTAGAATTAATTTCTTCTAATTACTAAGAAGGATTTGTAATTTCCATAGACCCATTGTATACTTACATAGACCTTGTATATTTATATCATATGTATATATATATATTGTATATGTACATATATTATATGTATATATATATATTTATTATATTGTATATTATTATATGTATATATATATTGTATATTGTATATTGTATATTATATATATATATATATATATATATATATATATATATATATATATATATATATAGACCTTGTATATTTCCATAGACAGCGGAATACTTACAGACCTGCAGAGTTGATGTATAGACCCCATGGGCTTTATGTAGACCACTTTTAGAAACCCAGCTTTAACGTAAAATATCCATTAAAAACACATATTATGTCTTATATACGCGGAGTTTTGCAATCAGAACATCAAAAGTTTTTGTATCTGTTTGATCTGAGTCAATATATCAGCATGTGATTGGATTTTTAAAATAAAGTCAACACTCCTAACGCAAAGAGTGCTTATTTTTTTTTTGTTTTTTGTTGTTTTAGGAGGTTTGGTGAATTGTCTATTGCGGTTACATTGGCTTCTAATTTTTCTCTTTCGGTATCAGTGTCATATTACCATATATGGTATCACGTTAATTAATATAACTTTCACTTTCACTTTCATAGAGTGTGAAATGTACCTAAATGCAATGCATACTTTAAAGGTGTGAAAGTCGATATTAAATGTCGTGGATATAGAAAGACACGAAAAAAGGGGAAGAAAAGACCATATATTATACTATAAAGAATCGGAGTTGCTTAATATTGCAATACGAATATATTTTGTGCATACACAGGGTCAGGCTAAATGATCTGACACATTTGTAGGTTAAATAAAATGCAAATGAAGTAAAGAAACAAAAAAGTGTTTTTATTTTCGAAAAGTACATATAATGCCATTTTATTTTTCATATAATGCTATTTTGTTTTGTTTCTTTATAATGCCATTGTTTTTCGTTTCTTTTTCAGTTGCTGCCATGAATTGGACTGGTGAGCATCGCGCTTTCATTGTGGAAACGTTTATCAAAACAAACGAATCTGTAACTGCAACACAAAGAGCGTTCCGTTTGCACTTCAATCTTGTTAGACATGATCCCGTACCAGCTCGAAACACGATCTTGTTATAGGTTACCAACTTCAGAGCTACTGGATCTGCATTGAAACGAAAATCAACCGGCCGACCTCGCACCGCCAGAACTCCAGAAAATGTGGCAGCGGTAAGGGCTTCAGTTCAACAGTCTCCACTCCGTTCCACATTTAAACGCGCCCAGGCTCTTAGACTTTCCAAAAGAAGTTTGCGAAGAATTCTTCACAATGATCTTTAAATGCATCCATACAAAATGATGTTGATAAACGTTTCCACAATGAAAGCGCGATGCTCACCAGTCCAATTCATGGCAGCAACTGAAAAAGAAACGAAAAACAATGGCATTATAAAGAAACAAAAAAATGGCATTATATGAAAAACAATGCAATATATGTACTTTTCGAAATAAAAACACTTTTTTGTTTCTTTACTTTATTTGATTTAATACTCTTCTCTTTCTATCTCTCTC
>CM042171.1:72160652-72228152 GCA_023376005.1 Doryteuthis pealeii
GTGTGCTTCTCTAACCGAAACTATATCACTACTCAAGTCCAATTCCCTTAGTTATTTACGTTCACATTTCTCCATGATTTTATTTTTTATCTAAACCACAATTATTATACAAATTATTTAACATTACTGAATGCTGTTGAAATATCTATGTAGCTGTCGCCTTTGAGTGCGCCTAATAGTTAGAATATATTTATTTTCTACTCTCCAAATATACCCTTAAATTTGGGACAGTGTAAAGGAAACAACTCTGTTAGGTCTGATAATCAAGTGACCCACAGGGCCTGAATGGCATTGTGGGAAGATCAACAAGATATCCTTAGGGCAAAATAGGGACTTCCGCCTGGCTGATGCAGCAAAAAGGTTGTGTTGAAAAATATTGTTCCTAAAATTAGAATTTTTAGTCTTTAGTTAGTTCTTGGTACTGGTAAAGGTATGTTTCTTTCCAATTTTCCCGTGAAGTTGCTGGCAATTGTTAAAGACCCTTTTTGTAAATTAGTAATTGTTTTATATCCCATTTTATTTCAGTATTTCACGGTGTTTGGAAGTAAATAAAATCTTCTACATTCAACATCAGTCAGCCTACGTGTCATCATTATATCACCAGAAAAGTAAAGATAATATTTTCCTCATCTTCATTGTTATCGGTACAATGTTTCGGCCGATGTTCCCTCCGGTCTTCTTCAGGTATTTCTTGTCGGATTTGGGAACCTTCATGGACTCGGAAACCATCTCATAATCGGGAGGCATCACGGAACTTCAAGTCCGAGAAGGTTCCGGAGTCCGACAAAAAATACCTGAAAAGGGCCGGAGGGCACATCGGCCGAAACGTTGTACAGATAACAATGAAGATGAGGACAATAGTTCGAATAATACAAATGATACTAATTATCAAGTCTTATCTAAAAAAATTCCGTGAAATAGTAAAGATAATTGTGTGTTACTATTTTTATTCGAAGTTATTGATGCATAATTTTTTATTTTGTTTTTGTTTTTTAGCTTATACTAGGAAAGGAAGGGCGTGGTGTAATGGTTAAAGTCATGGGAAATGGACTCGTCGCCCCGAGTTCAAATCCTGGACGTAGTTATTGAATTTCCCTTAACGCTAATACCCTGTGAAAAGGTATGAATCCTACTCTCCCACCAGCTATGGGTAAATAATAGGACAGACTGGGCTCTTTAACTTTGGTTAGGCAACCGGTCTAGCAGAAGGAAAACTCTGAATTCAAATCTGTTAAACTCCGCATAAGAATTTGACATTGTGTCACTTCCTGCTCATACGGAAGGGTTGGGTAAATATATATATTTGATATTTAAAACGCAACATTCACATTAGTTTTTTTTCTGACAATAGGCAGCTCATTACCACATTTTTGCAAGTGAGTTTGATTCTCACTGAGTGTCTCATACTTTTGTCCTTGTGTCAAACTTGGTTAAGATTTAAATAAATTATAACTTATTAACAGTGCGCAATATTTTCATTGCTGGTATTCTTGTATAAATTCTATCATTGAATATTCGTCTTGTACATTTTGTAAATCCTCAACACTCGTGAGATTTTAAGTCTCAGACAACCGAGCGACGCACAAACATTAATCAATACTCAACGTGAAATAACAGATTTTTAATAAATACTACGACGACACTAGAACAGTATATTTTCAAATCAAATTCCTCAAAATCTTAGAACGGAATTCTGGGAAAATATCTCCAAGCCGGTGGATCAAAAGATGTTCCAGCAGAGGTATCATCGAGTATAGTCTGTATTATCTGCGTTATTCGGACTATTGTCGCCATCTTCATTGTTATTTGTACAACGTTTCGGCCGATATACCCTCCGGCCTTCTTCAGGTATTTCTTGTCGGACTCGGGAACCTTCTCGGACTGGGGAACCTTCTTTTCGAACTCGGGAACTTTCTTGTCGTATTCGGGAGCCATCACGGAACTTTGAACCTAACCCTTTATTCATTCCACGGGCGTATCCTATTCTCATTCCGCTAACCATAGCTGGGGTAGGAGTTGTGTTAATTAATTATTTTTCTAACTGTTTTCACTCAGGATTGAACTCGGGTTCCAGAGATAACTGTCACTTAGAACTGTCTTAACCTAACTGCCTTATCCACTCGGCCATGTGTCCAATTGGACACATGCCCGAGTCCGACAAGAAATACCTGAAGAAGGCCGGAGGGTATATCGGCCGAAACGTTGTACAAATAACAATGAAGATGGGGACAATAGTCCGAATAACGCAGATAATACTAATCTTCAAGCCTCATCTCAAACATTCAGAGAAATAGAGTATATTCTGGTAAGGAAGTTTGGCCCGGAGAGCAAAAAAAAACAAACAAAAAAAACACACACTTGCTTGGTGACTATAATCTTATATATCTTATCTCTATTAATAATGGAGATTCGTTTCCGATTTTTGTCTGTAACAAAAACTACGTCACTGCTTACGTCACTATACCCGTCATAAATCGTCATAACATAGAATAAGTGGTCGGGGCGGACTAAAGTCGGTATCAGCCAGTCAGCGAGGGAGTCTATCCCCTTTTCAATAGCGCTAGACCAAGTAGATTGTTTTTAGCGTCTGAGGTGGAGCGCCACACCTACCATCAGCTCCTTACTTTACCGCACAGATCCCTGTGCTACTCATACGCTGAGTTAGCGAGGACCGGTATCGAACTAGGAACCTTGTGGTTTCTAGCCGAACGCTCTACCGACTGAGCTAACCCGGTCCTAAATACATTCAAAATTTGAGCATGCAACATTAGACAGTCCTCATTGTTTTTTAAAACAAGTTTTAATAAATACATCCCCGGTATCATATATTTATATATAGTTTGTTTTATTTTAATTGATATTCAAAGTTAATAGAACTTAGTTTCGATTTCAAATTTTTTATTTTTTTTACTCCTTAAATAAATTTGATGATTTCATGATTTATGGTTCAAACTCTCCGACATTTAATTTTTAACTTCCACCTCCTCAAGTAATATATTTCAAAAAAATATTTTTACATCGCCCGGAGGTTTTTTTTATTTTGCTAGTCTTAATAATGGAGATTGTCTGTATTTTTGTCTGTAACAAAAACTACGTCATAGCTCTACGCCACAGCTTACGTCACAATACTTTTATGCTATATACACCCAAAATTTGAGTAAGCAATTTTTAAAATTGTGTTTTACTCTCGTCCTTTTTTTTGACAGTAACAAGAAGTTAACTAAAAAGTTTACAAATAAATAAATACCTATGATTTTGTGTAAAATTGATGTGGAAAATATTCAAAATAATTGTTTGATTATTAGATGCACGTAACATTTTATTTGAGAGGGACGGGGCTCAGTTTTCATTTCAAATTGTTTTTTTTTTGTTTTTTTTACTCCTTTAATAAATATGAGGATTTGTCTTACTTATGATACAAACCCTCTGACATTGAATTTTTAACTCCCACCCTCTCTGGCAATGTCTTTCCAAAAATTATTTTTTTACGACGCCCGGAGAGTGTTTATTTTTGCTAGTTATTTTAAAAGATGGATACAGATGAACTTTTAAGCTCATCTAATAACACGTGTAATCCACAGCATAGGGAACAAGTCTAGGAGAAGGAAAACTCTGAATTAAAACATGTTAAACCCCACTTTGGAATTTGACCTTGTGTCACATCCCACTTGTGGAAAGGGGTTGGGAAATATCTGAAGATAAAAATGCGAGTTTAGAAATTAATAATCAAACAGGATTATCCGTTCCTATTTGATATTTAAAACTCAATATTCAAATTAGTCGTCCACATTCATAAAAGTACTAGTGTTACATAATTATTAGATACCTAATATTTATGGCAATAGTGTAGAAATCATAATGGCGATTAGTGCAGCTGATGGCCTTGAGAGTGAGTGACGGTGCTTGACCTCACTCTCACCTTGCCTTCCGGGGATAAATCGTGAGAACCGGAAGGCATAGAAGACCCTGTCTTCCGGTTTAAGGATAGTAAGGAACTCAGTTAGTTAACAAGTAGGAGCCGAGCTCGTATGATGTAAGTCTCATGTGCGCAGATGTCTGGTTTGGGGATTTACAAATAAAGTAACATTAAAGTAAATTGAAGTCTTGTGTTATTTACCTAAAAACTAACAACGACACAGGGCTTCTGATAAGGAGAAATCCCTAACAGAAACCAGGCGCGAAGTCCCCAAGAAAGTCCAGACGCTAGACCAGACCAAGACCATGATAGAAGAACCAAAGTCGGCCAGAAGAAAAGACGACTAGAAGTAAGAAGTAAGAAAGGGTATACAACACTAGAGGCCTGTTGGTAGAGACGTAAATCATACATTTTCTCAAAGCTATAGTTCACTGATGTGAATAATAGCAACAGTTCGACATAATATCAACACACACACACACACACACACACACACACACACACACACACACAGATATTCTTCTAGTATGTCTCTCAGCTCCGTCATTACGGACATCTTGATGGCCACAACGCATTCAAAACGGGCCGCCTTGATGAGCCCTTTCAGCTTGGGAAGAGACAGTAGTTGTGACGGGACAAATCGTGACTTTATTTTACCAAAGCTGAGAGGGCTCATCAAGGGGACCCGTTTTGAATGCGTTAAAGCCACCAAGAGGTCTGTAACAACGGATCAGGGAGACATACCAGAAGAATCCTTCCAGCCAGAAGCGTGGGAAATTGCATTAGATTCAAGAGCAGACTCCTTTGGAGAAGAAAACATTTAGTTTGCTGTTTGGATTTTAAATGAATCGTTTGTGACAACAGTCTCATTACTTTTTAGAAACACTTCGTATATACCCAGTAGTATGTGTATGGGATTCCTCATTAAAATGGCCATGTGTACTACAAACGAGTATGAGAGACAAAAATAATCTTTTCATGAATGGCATGTAATATTGTCTTATATTAAGAGAAAATTTTTGTAGGAAGCGCGTGGTGTAATGGTTAAAATCAAGGGAAATGGACTCGTCGCCCTGAGTTCAAATCCTGGACGTGGTAATTGCATTTTCACTTAGCATTAATACCCTTGGGAAAGGTATGAATCCTACTCTCCCTCCAGCTATGGCTAAATAGCAGGGCAGACTGGGTTCTTTAACCATGGCTAGGTAACCAGTCTAGGAGAAGGAAAACTCTGAATTCAAACCCGTTGAACTCCGCTTAAGAAATTGACCTTGTGTCGTATCCTGCTCGTGCGGAGGGGTTGGTATATATATATATATTAAGAGAAAACTGTTTTAAAAGAAGACTTTATAATTAATCAACTTTAGACAAGATAATTGGATTATAGATAAGTAAAGTAAAGTCGTCGGGGCGGCCTAATGTCGGTATCGGTCATGCAACGATGGAGTCTATCCCCTTTTCACTAGCGCTAGACCAAGGAGATTATTTTAGCATCTGAGGTGAAGCGCCACACCTATCATCAGCTCCTTTACTTTACCGCACAGTTCCCTGTGCTACTCATACGCTGAGTTGGCGAGGGCGGGTTTCGAACTAGGAACCTAATGTTATTAGTTCCATTTGTATTGGTCTTTTGTTCCCAGATGGTTGTGAATTTGTTCCTGATAATTTATTGACAAAATAGTAGAAAACTGTTTTGAAAGAAGTGTAACACCACCGGGCGGTCTGCGAGGCCTCTTTGCACATCTCTCTGCATCCGATCCTGCATTCACTGCATTCCTTCTGGCCGTTCATCTCGTGTCGTCTGCTAGTTCTCTTGGACCTGTCCACGTTGCAAACATATGCTCAAACACCTCACAGGGCCCCCCCGCCAAGGGGTGCACAAACAAACAAGTATCACAAAGAGAAAGAGAGAATAACAACGAAGGACAACATCAGTCAGGTGAACTTCAGAATGGTCAGAGTTGAGGTATATAGTACGTATTGCTTCTTCTATTGGCTACAGTCCTGTCTGCTACCATCGCTTGTCGAGATGGGGGACACCCCCCCGTTCCTTTTGGGGACCTCTGCTAAAGCTGGTTTCTAGTGGGCAACTAAACTGATCTCTGGTGTCCAAAACTTGACTGTCCTCGGGTCCAGAAAACTCACTCGTCTCTCCGCTGTCCAAAAACTAACTGACTAAACTCCTTTCAAATTTCCCAGAATCCCAATTCTCGCTATCAAATCTCGTCTACGAGATTTGCGCCTATTCCCGCGTGATTTGAAAGTATTTCTTTGTGTTGAATATGGGTCATATTTTATTACCGGTCTAAACTATAGTTGACCCTCAAAGTGGTCAAAACCCAGTCTTTCTGTCGCCTAAGAAGAGATTATCATCCTTCTTGATCTTCCTTGAGTTTTAATGGTTTCTTTAACTTATCATTGACCCTACTTTACACATACAATATATGTAGACACACACACATGTATATATGTATGCACATATGTATCTATCTATCTATACATATATATATACCCCCCATTATCCACACTAGAACCCACACACATATTTATACATATATGTGGTTTGACTTACTATTTATTAATTATAACTACCTAGAACGTATCTACATAACTAACTGTGCAGCCACATATGCATGCCCAATGTATAGTATTATAGAAGACTTCATAATTAATCAACTTTAGACATTTTAATTACCTCGTAACCCACTTGTACGGGTTAGGCACAAGGCCCTATTAACGTGGGACCACCCACAAACCGAAGCTCATGGGTGGCGGGTGAAAAATTGCGTCGATCCCGTCGGCATTCCTCCTTAAGGGGCCCCTCAGGCGCTGGGCAATAAACCAATCCCTGCCCCTTTAAATCGAGGGGGACAGGTGTTGCCTGGTGGGGGGATTAATCAACTTTAGACATTGATATAATGGAATGACCCATCTCCCCCGTACCTTAACAGTGGCGATGGTTCTAACTACTATTTAAGAACACAGATTACTCTGTGCAGAATTCACCTGAAGTACTTAGACGACGGACTCTCCTCCTAATACTCACGTGACCTTACTATATAACAGACTTGATAATTGGATTATTGGTAATGTAATGTTATTAGTTCCATCTGTATTGTGAATTTCTTCCTGATAATTTATTTACAAAATAGTTGACAATAATTAAATCAAAGAAATATAAGTGAATAAAAGAGGGATGATAAAAAAAGTGAATTCTTATTCATATTTACATCCTGAATAATATAACCAGCAATCTATCTATCTATCTACACATATATTACAATATAGGTACAAGTGATAACCTACTCGAGTTTTACCATAAGGATCGTCAGGGTTAAATCCACTGAATTAATCAAGATATTGATTAATTGCAGTCGACTACACATGAGTGTCCTTCGCGAACCGTTTATTGCGAAGGACACACACGTGTAGTCGACTGCAATTAATCAATATCTTGATTAATTCAGTGGATTTAACCCTGAAGATCCTTATGGTGAAACTCGAGTAGGTTATCACTTGTACCTATATTGGAATAAATTTGCTCTACTAACGTACTGAGCACTTTGTATTTGTTATATCGCTGACTTACCTTCCTGAATTTTACATCATCTAACCATCGTGACCATATTCACCGGTAAGACACATTATCCATCACACACACACACACACACACACACACACACACACACACATATATATATATATATATATATATATATATATATATATAAAGGACAGTTGTGTGAATCTGTATGTCTGGAGGAAACTTCGAAAATAAAACAATTAACGACAAAGTAAATATATATACACATTAAATATCACCAGGGCTTGGTTTTTGAGACTTTAATTTATATTCGTGAAGATAATTAAAAAATAAAATTTAAATGATAACAGCATGGATTTTTTTTTTCATTTAATATTTAGATAGTAGACATTAACATTTATTTTCAGAGAAGCTGGATCAATGCAAGGTCTATTTTTTACATAGGGATTTAAATCGGGCATCCCACGAGGATTCAACTTACGATTCAGTAATAATGGATCTGCGGGACTAACTTTAAAAAAATCCCTTTCTACCCAGCTGACGCCGGTTAGCCGTTGCTAGTAAGCAAATAAGAGTGATGATAAAAAAGTAAATTCTTATTCATATTTATACCCTGAGTAATATCATCAGCAATCTATCTATCTATACGAAGGCAGTTGTGTGTATATATATGTCCGGAGGAAACTTCGAAAATAAAATAATTAACGACAAAGTAAATATATATATATACACATTAAATATCACCAGGGATTGGTTTTTGAGCAAAAATAACAGCAATTGTAAATATATTTGAAAAACAAATCATATTTTTACAAATGAGCCGGTGTGTGCGCGCGCACGCGTGTGTGTGTGTGTGTGTGTTGTGTGTGTGTGTGTGAGAGAGAGAGAGAGAGAGAGAGAGAGAGAGAGAGAGAGAGAGAGAGAGAGAGAGACTAAAAGAAGAGAAGCAGAGAGAAACACACACACACACAAACACAGTGAGATAGATAGATAGATAGATAGAGAGAGAGACAGACAGACAGACAGACAGACATGATTGTCGTGACATCTGAAAGTCTGAGAAGTCGGGGGAGTATCATGTTGTTATAATAAACAATTTGAAAGTTTTTAACCAGATCTGCTCTAAAAACACAATAATTTAAAATTTAAATTGAATTTTCATAAATAATTTGTATATATACAAGGTGTGTCAAAAAAGTATCGAATTTTTTGTACTTTTTGACACACTATATAACGTTCTATTCTTTGTTCATTTCTATCTTGGTAAACTTTAAACTCGGCACTTTCATGATACACCTTGTATTCTAAAGAGAACTAACGTTCTAATCATTGTTCATTTCTATTTTGGTAAATGCAGCTTCAATCTCGATACTTTTATGACACACCTTGTATTTGGAAAGAAATTAATGTTCCACTCATTGTTCATTTCTATCTTGGTAAATACAGCTTCAATCTCGATACTTTTTTGACACACCTTGTATTCTGAAGAAATTAACTTTCCATTCATTGTTCATTTCTATCTCGGTAAATACAGCTTCAATCTCGATACTTTTATGATACACCTTGTATTCTGAAAGAAATAATGTTCCATCATTGTTCATTTCTATCTAGGTAAATACAGCTTCAATCTCGATACTTTTATGACACACCTTGTATTCAGAAAGAAATTAATGTTCCATTCATTGTTCATTTCTATCTAGGTAAATACAGCTTCAATCTCGATACTTTTATGACACACCTTGTATTCAGAAAGAAATTAATGTTCCATTCATTGTTCATTTCTATCTAGGTAAATACAGCTTCAATCTCGATACTTTTATGACACACCTTGTATTCAGAAAGAAATTAATGTTCCATTCATTGTTCATTTCTATCTAGGTAAATACAGCTTCAATTTCGAAACTTTTAGGACACACCTTGTATTCTGAAAAAAGAATTAACGTTCTATTCATTGTTCATTTCTATTTTGATAAATACAGCTTCAATCCCGATACTTTTATTACACACCTTGTATTTAGAAAGAAATTAATGTTTCATTCATTATTCATTTCTATCTTGGTAAATACAGCTTCAATCTCGATACTTTTATGTCATACCTTGTATTCGGAAAAAAATGAACGTTCTATTCATTGTTTATTTCTATCTTGGTAAATACAGCTTCAATCTCGATACTTTTATGACACACCTTGTATTCAGAAAGAAATTAATGTTCACTTATCTCATAAATTACCGTATTTTTAAAAAGAATTATTAGATTCAACACAAACTACCTCGATCCAGTTGGTTATGTCCTTTTTGTAATTAAAAAAAAAAAAAATTCAGAAAGTAAAATTAATTAAACATTATTCAAGTCCTCTCCGACATTCTCTTCACGCGCGTGTAGGGGTTATTTTCCCATTTGCCTGAGGAGTTATATGCCCGCTGGTTGTCATTTGTCCCCACTAGGGGACCTCTAGTATTTAAGCGGCTATTTCAAACTTCTCTCCTCTTTTCTACCTCTCCTCGTAGGTACCCACATGGGTTAGACAATTGTCATTCCTTCTCGCTGGGCTTCGGCCCTCAACGCCGGCTACTGGTCACTGTAAGTGATTTATTACAGCATGGACTATTCTTAGTCTCATGTCTGTACCTTTATATTATGTGTACTTTATATTATTTGTCAGTGACTTTTATGTATGTATGTTTATGTACACTATTCTATCTTCCATTGTTTATGTATCTTGTTTATCATGTGCTGATATTATATAAATTGTTTTGTCTCGGAAAATGTGTCGGAGTTGTACTGTTTCTTCAAATATTCACGTTGAATCTTACACGCGTTTCTTGAAATAATAAAATCATATGGCACGTACATTTCAAGTATTATTTTGGATTATTCGGACTATTTGTCCTCATCTTCATTGGACACATAGCATAGTAGATAAAGGCGTTGGTTAAGACAGTTCTAAGTGACAGTTATCTCTAGGCTGCAGTTCGATCCTAGTCAAGGGGAGAGTAACATTGAATAATAATTAACACAGCTTAACACTGTACCCCAGCTATGGTTAGCTGAATGAGAACAGGATACCCCCGTGGATTGAATAAAGGGTTAGGTTCAAAGTTCGTGATGGCTCCCGATTACGACAAGAAGGTTCCAGAGTTGTAAAGAAATACCTGAAGAAGGCCGGAGGGCACGTCGACCGAAAGGTTGTACAGATAGCAATAAATATAGGACAATAGTCAGAATAATCCAAATAATCCAAATTATCAAAGCCTAATCTCAAAATTCAGAGAATAGTGTAGATAACAATAAAGATGAGGACAATAGTTCGAATAATCAATATAATCCAAATTATCAACAGCCTCATCTAAAAAAAAATCAGAAAATAGGATAGATGACAATAAATATGAGAACAATAGTCCGAATAATCCAAATAATCCAATTATCAAGCCTCATCTCAAAAAATTCAGGAAAATAGTGTAGATAACAATAAAGATGAGGACAATATGTCCGAATAATCCAAATAATCCAAATTATCAAGCCTCATCTAAAAAAATCAGAGAAATAATGTAGATAACATAAAGGTGAGACAATAGTCCAAATAATCCAAATAATCCAAATTATGAGCCTCATCTTCAAAATTCAGAGAAATACGTACATTTCTTTAAAACCTAATCTTTTTCGATCTTTTTGTGTGGTGGTAGTAATGGGGGGGGGTAAATGGTAAAAATACAAAATATTTTATTTTGAGATTCAGCGCCGCAAAATAACCGCGTTTCATTTGCTTGAATGGCTCATAATTGTAACCTTGTGTCACATCCTAACTATGGCGATATCGGTTGGGTAAATACCTAACTCGATCAAATTTGAAATGTCCCTTTCTAAACATGAAATAAAAGGGTAAACAAGGTAATTACTTAACGTGAAGTGTTTGAGTTTGAGTTTTGTTTAACGGCATATCAACCTCTGTGGGTCATTTAATGACAAAAAAGGTTATTTTGGATTTCAGTCTTTAAAGTAGTGGTTTTATGGGGTTTGAGTTTTGTTTAACGGCATATCAACCTCTGTGGGTCATTTATGACAACAAAAGTTTATTTTGGATTTCAGTCTTTAAAGTAGTGGTTTTATGGGGTTTGAGTTTTGTTTAACGGCATATCAACCTCTGTGGGTCATTTAATGCCAAAAAGGTTATTTTGGATTTCAGTCTTTAAAGTAGTAGTTTTTATGGGGTTTGAGTTTTGTTTAACGGCATATCAACCTCTGTGGGTCATTTAATGCCAAAAAGGTTATTTTGGATTTCAGTCTTTAAAGTAGTAGTTTTATGGGGTTTGAGTTTTGTTTAACGGCATATCAACCTCTGTGGGTCATTTAATGCCAAAAAGGTTATTTTGGATTTCAGTCTTTAAAGTAGTAGTTTTATGGGGTTTGAGTTTTGTTTAACGGCTATATCAACCTCTGTGGGTCATTTGATGACAAAAAAGTTTATTTGGATTTCAGTCTTTAAAGTAGTGGTTTTATGGGGTTTGAGTTTTGTTTAACGGCATATCAACCTCTGTGGGTCATTTAATGCCAAAAAGGTTATTTTGGATTTCAGTCTTTAAAGTAGTAGTTTTATGGGTTTGAGTTTTGTTTAACGGCATTATCAACCTCTGTGGGTCATTTAATGACAAAAGGTTATTTTTGGATTTCAGTCTTTAAAGTAGTAGTTTTATGGGGTTTGAGTTTTGTTTAACGGCAATACAACCTCTGTGGGTCATTTGATGACAAAAAAGTTTATTTTGGATTCAGTCTTAAAGTAGTGGTTTTATGGGGTTGAGTTTTGTTAAACGGCATATCAACCTCTGTGGGTCATTTAATGCCAAAAGGTTATTTTGGATTTCAGTCTTTAAAGTAGTAGTTTATGGGGTTTGAGTTTTGTTTAACGCATATCAACCTCTGTGGGTCATTTAATGACAAAAAAGGTTATTTTGGATTTCAGTCTTTAAAGTAGTGTTTTATGGGGTTTGAGTTTTGTTTAACGGCATATCAACCTCTGTGGGTCATTTGATGCCAAAAAGGTTATTTTGGATTTCAGTCTTTAAAGTAGTGGTTTTATGGGGTTTGAGTTTTGTTTAACGGCATATCAACCTCTGTGGGTCATTTGATGCCAAAAAGGTTATTTTGGATTTCAGTCTTTAAAGTAGTGGTTTTTTTGAGATATTCTGTTATATTCTGTATAATCTTGTTGAAAAGTTTGCTTTATTTTTTATAAAATTTAAAATATTTTGAGGGTTTGTATTCTTAAAGATGTCCTCAGGTTTTTTGTGAAGTGTTATTCAAATGTAAACAGTTGTTATCAGATGTTCAACCGTGGCCAACATTATTGAAAGTGATTCAAACATGAATAATGAAAGTGTGAATTGTATGATGAAAATCTGTTACTTTAGGGGCAATTGTCACTATTAAAAGCCAAGCTGAAAAAACTGAATTTGACGAATATATTAATATCACTCCTATATATCTTATGTTTATATCTTTGAACACAATAGACATGTTCACTCACCGAATTATAATCTGTGATAAATTATTGAAGTTTTGAGATTTGCGTATTATACAGCATAAGTAACGCCCTTTACTTATGCGGCACTCTGTATATATAGGCTAATTGTACGTGTGATATATACATATATATATGTATGTTAGTTGTATATATATATATATATATATATATATATATATATATATATATATAAGATTTTATAAAGATTTTTTTATCTCCTGTCATCTATAAAAACATCCATTTCTTCACCCCTTAATACATCCTGATGAAGGTTTAAAGAAACCGAAACGTTTAAGCATCGATAAATAAATTTATCATATTTTTGGAACACCTGTTTTTCAAATTTCTTAATATTGTCGGATTTATTTCCATAATTAGTCCCATATATATATATATTATATATTATATATATATATATATGGTATTTTGTGGAAAAAGTGACTTACCGGTGAAAATGATCACAGTTGTTAGTTGATTCAAGTTTCATAATGATACGACAGCGATATAAGTAATATAAAGTGCTCAATACGTTATTAGAGCAAATTTATTATCAAAAGGTACACTGTAATAACCTACTTGAGTTTCACCATAAGGATCTTCAGGGTTAAATCCACTGGATTAATCGAGATCTTGATTAATTGCAGTTGATTGCACGTGTGTATTTTTTACGATAAAAGGTTGGTTACACGATTGCGGTCAAGAACGCTGATTCAACTGCAATTAATCATATCTTGATTAATCCAGTGGATTTAACCCTGAAGATCCTTATAGTGAAACTCGAGTAGGTTATATATATATATATATATAATATATATATAATATATATATATATATATATATATAATCAAACTTGAAGTTTCTGATGAGTCCAATGGTTGAGATCTTAAAACCAGTCGGGAAATGTTGAGATTTTAAAAAACCAATAATTTTTTAACGTTTATAAAAACGCTAAAAAAATTACTGATTTTTTAAATCTCAACCATTGGACTCATCTGATGATTGGATTACCATGAAACTTTAAGTTATGAGTGTAAATCCATAATATTACCATTGATTATAAATATGCTCTGCTTTATTAGCATTGAGCACCTTTTCATGCTAATACTTTTCTCTTTTTTTTCATTCTCTATTCATTCTATATTTTATATATAATATATATATAATATATATATATTATATATATTATAGTCTTCCACAGACACCGTGTTTCGACGTATCACGTCTCATAACGCCGTTACTCATGCCACACCCTGTATATTGCAAATAGTTCAAATGGTTTGTAAAATTTCTGGCTTCAACGATTTTTGTTCTAATATATGAAACATTTTGTTTAATTGACAGGAATTTATAAATGAGTTTATTAATACTTACAGCGGAGAATATTTTTATATTTAAAAAGGTGGTTCATTCAAGGGGAGGAAACTAGGATTGACTTCACAATTCACACACATATAAGAATGCATATAATGCATTCGTATATGCATTGCATATACAATATGCACATACACACACAAATATATATTATATTATATAATATATATATATATACTCACATTAAAAAAGTTATAGAAAAAGAAAAAGCAGCCCAACGTAATAAAACAAACCCAACTAAACACCAATTTACATAACTTTAGGAAAGCCCAGATAGAACTCACTTGCCGCAACGCTGTCGCAGTAAGAAATAAATGAGATATCCTCCAGGAGACATCTGAAAGCCTCTCACCAAACGAGGTAATACGAAAACTTTGTTAGTGCTCACCTAGAAGCAGTAGTAGAGTGCGTACCAACCAAACTAAGAGCTAAGACTCTGTTCGCTGGGAGACAGAAAAAGTTAGAGAAAAAGAATAATATAAAAAAAGCAGACCACCGTAATAAACCAACCCAACTAACACCAATTTACATAAACTTAGGAAAGCGCGCGATAGAACTACCCAAAACATACAAAAAAGAACAAACAGAATATATACAAGCACAAATAAATAACATCAGACAATCAGTGGAAGACAGACAGTCGCGATTAGATGGCAAATAGTAAATGAAATTAGTGGTAGGAAAAGTATCTCTAGATCAAAGCTAAAGGCAACCAGCCAAAAAGATAGACTGCAGAAATGGAAGGACCACATCCAGAAACTTCTGGGAAACCCACCTGAAATCATAGAAAATAACACCCAAAATATCATAGATACACAACTAGACATCAAACTGGGGGATTTTACAACAGAAGAACTCAATGAAGTATTAAGAAACTTAAAGGAAAAAAAGCAACAGGTCTCCACGAAATACCCCCAGAGGTATGGAAGACGGGAAAGTTCAATGACATATTGCTTAGGCTATGCAATGCTTTATATAGACAAATTAGAATAGATAAATGGACAAAAGGATGCATCATCCCATTCCTAAAAAATGGAGACCTAGGAATCGCTAAAACTACAGAGGCATAACTCTTACTGCTATTGCAGCTAAGATATATAATGCCCTTCTTCTTAATCGCATCCGAGCCGAAAATGGGAAAATCCTTAGGAAAACCAAAACAGATTCGCAGAAATAGATCCACAACCTCTCAAATCCTGACTATCTACGGATCAAGAAGGGGTTCGAGCAAAAATCGAGAGGCAATGCTACTATTCGTAGACTTTTCTAAGGCATATACAGAGGGAAATGAACAAATACTGCTAGCATATTGGTCTCCCAAAGAAACTGTTGCCACCATAATGATGCTCTACAAAGACACTAAGCGATTGTACGCTCACCTGATGGAGAGACAGATTTCTTCGACATTGCCGCTGGGGTCCTGCAGGGAGATACATTAGCACACATATATATTTATAATATGCCTAGACTATGTACTCCGAACTTCATTAGATACCATAAAAGAAAAAGGTTTCACACTAAAAAAGGCATGAAGCAGGCGATACCCCGCACAAACTGTCACAGTTTAGACTATGCTGATGACCTCGCACTTCTTGCAGATACACCAACACAGGCTGAGGCACTTCTACACAGCCTGGAGGAGGCAGCAAAGAACATTGGCCTAAGTGAACTCTGATAAAATGAGTTCATGAGCTTCAAAAAGCAAGGAGACATCTTCACACTTGACGGTAAGCCTCTTAAGTCAGTAGAAAAATGCACATACCTAGGTAGTAATNCCATTTATTGTTCATTTCTATCTAGGTAAATACAGCCTTCAATCTCGATACTTTTATGTCATACCTTGTATTCGGAAAAAAATTAACGTTCTATTCATTGTTCCTTCTATCTTGGTAAATACAGCTTCAATCCCGATACTTTTATGACACACCTTGTATTCTGAAAAAAATAACGTTCCATTCATTGTTCATTTCTATCTTGGTAAATACAGCTTCATCCCGATACTTTTATGACACACCTTGTATTCTGAAAAAAATGAACATTCTATTCATTGTTCATGTCTATCTTGTAAATACATCTTTTATAACACACCATGTATTCGGAAAGAAATTAATGTTTCATTCATTGTTCATGTCTACTTGGTTAAATACATCTTTTATAACACACCTTGTATTCGGAAAGAAATTAATGTTTCATTCATTGTTCATGTCTATCTTGGTAGATACATCTTTATAACACACCCTTGTATTCGGAAAGAAATTAATGTTTCATTCATTGTTCATTTCTATCTCGGTAAATACAGCTTCATCTCGAAACTTTTAGGACACACCTTGTATATAAATCCAGAGACATTATATCATGAAGTTTGGTTATAATTGAACGCAAAAACCAATTATAACGGATAAATTGATGAATGGTTTTTTTTTTGGGGGGGGGCGATTCGCTTCCGGATTAAATAATTAAATTTCCCGGAGAAAATATCCGTTTTCCCAAGCAGAGTTCCTCCACTTAATGCTTATTCATTTCTTGTGAATTTTCTAAACAAGTGACTGTACTTAATCCGACCTGTTTCCGACCATCTTTTAATTTGGTCGCCATTGTGAATCTGTATTTATCTGTTTGAATAGATGAATAAATTATTTTAAAAAATAATTTTTCTTTTAATGAATTATCAAAAAAAATATTCTTTTCTATAAACAAGTATTCGTGTGGTTAAATCAATCAGTGATATTATTTGAATTGATGAAAGAAAATAAAGAAAAAAAAACCCTGAACTACCCCGCTGTGTTGACCCATTGACATTTCTGATTTAACAATGAACGTATTTGATTATGCACTTGTGGTTTCTTAATAAAATGAAAAGCATAAAAAAAACCACAAAAAAAAAACAACAAATACAAAAAACCCAAAAAAAACAAAAACAAATGAATTTCTCGAAAAGAGAGTTCGTTTCAAGCAAACGCATCATTCTTAGTATTTTTTGTTATGTTTATATATATTATATATAATATATATATATATATATATTATATATGTCATAGCTCTTAATCAACCTCCTAACCAATATTATACCAATGCTTCAAGCAAATCTAAAACTCTCTTATATATATATGCGTGATATTGGCAGTCCTATTATTGTGACATCAAACCGACAAAGTCTGGTGGTATCGTGAGATTACTGCTGGGGCGCTCTGGGTTAGAGGTAATGATGCTTTTCGGCCCCGAAACCATGCCTGAACCAGAGTCATCATCTGCGTGAAGGCTTTGTTGGTTGCAATGCTACTGTGTAAATAGCAGCCATTGTATGAAGATTATATATATATATATATAAGTGAGTTTTAATTTGCTTGAAGCATTGGTATATATTGTTATGGAGGGTTGATTTAGAAGGCTATCACAATGCAGGTGTAAAAAAAAATAATACGGTACAAATGGTGTTGTGTGTTAACCTGTATTTAATTCTTGAATTTTCGAGTAAAATCTCTTTTTCAAAAGATCACTGGAACTGAAGCAGTCTAGTTATGGCATTTCTTTTTAAATACATTTTTTTTGTTGAAAATGTGGTATTTTATATAACTCTATTCTCTGTTGTATGTTTACGTGAATGCGTTTTTTTTGTTGATTTTTATATGTTGTCATGCGCTTGTCATGAAAATGCGTGTTGGTTGTAACGTTATGACTGTATCCTAGCTCGGGATTGCACGTGTGTATGTGCGTATTAAAGAGCGTATTTATGTTGGTGGCCATTGTGATGTTATAATATTTCGTGTGTTGGATGTAATATAAATCAATTTAATCATTATATATATATATATATTGTACGCAGGTATTATTGAACAACATGGAACATTTCTTTTTCCTTACTGGATTTGTATTTCTTCCAGTCTTTCTGGCGACTTTGTATTCTAGGATCCTGTTGGAATAGGATTCTTCCCATATTATCTGCCCGAGCGCTTTCGACTGCTTCTTCAGTCGTCATCAGGGAGGGGGGTATGATTTGGTGTTAGTTCGTTTTTTAGTTTTTTTTATCTATTTTGTTTTAAATTAGAAGAGTCCATTATTTTTAGAGGGTTGCGTGATTAGTGTATTAGTTATTAAAGATACCTAATATATTATGACGATATTGATGCTATTTTATTAATGTTAGTTAAAAAAAAAATTTTATGCATATTACTTCAAGAATTTGCAGGCGTTCTTGTTGTTATTTTTATAGATGGGCTTGGTGTTTTCGGTGAGAATTTTCCTAATGTCGGAAGAGGTGAATTTATTCTAGATGTTTTGTAATTAAATGTTGTTTTATGGCACTAGTATCAGAGAAATGGTATGTAAGACGAACTGGAGAGTGTTGTAGTGGTATCCAATTTAGCTATTAATATTGATTTGTTTTCTGAGAGGCACTCTCGAACGTGAATTTATAGACTACATTCGTTTGGTTTAGGAGTTTTTTAGGGGAGAAGATGGGAAAAGATACAAATCAAGATCATGAAAAAGAAATTTTCCGTGTTGTTCAATAACACCTGCCTAGAAAATAACTTGCTGCCAAAATACACACACACACACACAAACACACACACACACACACACACATATATATATATATATATATATATATATATATTATATATATATATATATATGTATATATATATATATAGGAGATATGTGCTTAATTGAAGTCATACCTAATTTTGAAAATTAATTAGTTAATAATTAATGAATTTGGGCGGGCATATATGTTCAAATGTAAGGCTAAAACAAATCGAGAAAATGTCAATCCCTGTATGTACATTTCGACCTATTAGCTCTCATTTAGCAAGGTTATAGACATGGGAGGACTGCTCGTGTTGTGGTATAAACAATGTAATTCATCATTTGTTTATTATTGTTGGAGATGGACATTTAAATTTATAAATAACATTGTTTTTTTTTTCATTGTCTTTTTGGAAGGGAAAGAATTATTAACGACTAAATTTAATGTTTTAGTTTTTTTCATAGGAACTTACAAAATATTATATATTATTATCTATAGGGGATGTACATCTATGCATTATGCTTTTAAGTATATTTTCATCTAATTCAAATTTCGGATGCATTTCTATTATTCTATTAACAGAACCGGGTTTAATAAATAATATTGATCTCTAATATCATGTTTTTATTCTCCAACGTATTAAAATCAATCCTATGTATGATTTTATACAGAAACCAATTAAAATATTGATCAGAATAAGTGTAATTTTTATATGCATTATTATCTAATTTCGTTAGTATTTTTAATTCAATATATTTCATTATATCAAAACTTAGATATTTACACCCGGATGGTGCATATACTTACTAGTTATTTACAGTTTGGTTTTCTTAGTGTGGCTGGCACTGTTCCAGTCTCTCTGGTACATTTTGCGTAACTGCTGTTGTTCTATTCAGTATCAGTGATGACTGAGTTAGCAATGGTGGATTTGAGGGTACTTGAAGCTCTCCATGGCTTCAGTTTCCCATTGATAGTGATGTTCGGATGAGTGTCTACACTTTGTGCCATGACTTTTATCTTATTTAGACTTATTGGTAAGTCCGAACTCCTTGCAAACATGTGTGAGGCAACTAACAAGCTTTTGCAGGCCATGCTCAGTGTCGTGTGACGTTAAGGTTGAATTGCCAGTGAATAGCATTTCACGAATGAGACCTTTATGACTTCAATCTTGCTTGAAAAAAGGTTATACACACATCTCTATTAATAATGGAGATTCACTTCCGTTTTTGTCTGTAACAAAAACGACGTCACTGATTACGTCACACTACCTAAATTCGTCATAACGTAAATGAATACACTCAAAAACTTGAGCATGCAATGTTATACAGTCTTCATGGTTTTTCTTAAACAAGTTTTAATAATACATATACCTGGTATTATTCTATCTATATATAGTTTGTTTTATTTAATATATATTCAAAGTTATCAGAACTAAGTTTCCATTTCATTTTTTAAAAGTTTTTTACCTTTAATAATTTATATTATATTTACTCCTTTAAAAATTTTGATGATTTTACTTTACTTATGATACAACACTCTCTGAATTAAATTTTCACTCCCATCCCCTCAGGCAATATTTATTTTACGTCGCCCAGAGGGCATTTTTTATTGCTAGGATTATAATAAGTAAATTAATTGGATGTAATTAATTTGCATATATACATTTATTACTTTATTTTATTCTATTTTTTTAATATTTTGTGTGTCATCTATCTATATATATATAAAGGCAGTTGTGTTTCGAAACCCTGTCTGTCAAGCTGAAGCGCGGGGACTCTAAGCATTACACCAGCACAGAGCATTCGTCTTGTCTATAGCCTGCTGATGAGGCTAATAGGCTGAAATGTCATACAGATATTGTTTTTCTCGATTTGTTTAGCCTACATTTGAATAGGTATGCCGCCTAATTCATTATCATCAAATTAAATATTTTCAAAATTAGGTACAACTTCAATTAAGCACATATTCTCCAAATTGTCGCAAAAAACCATTTCAAACACAGGTTTGTTGTTTACTCTCATATATATAATTATATATTATATATATAATATATATATATGAGGAAAATGAGTAAAGAAAAGAAATGTAAATGGATTAAAATGATTTAATCGATATCACTTACACATGTGTTTCGGTCAGTTTATGTGTGTGAAAATATTTCGCACACATAGAAGAATCGACCTTCATCAGAGTGAACATTTATTTTAGAAATAAATAAATGTTCACTGCTGAGAAGTCGATTTTCTATGGGTGCGAAATATTTTCACATACATAATGACCGCCGAAACACATGTTGTAAGTGATATCGATTAATGTGATATCGCATTAAATTCATTTATCCATCTACATTTCTTTTCTTACTCATTTTCGCTCATATTGTCAGATTCATTTCCTTTTCATTTTCACACACACAATATATATATATATATTATTTCAAATGAAAATATTTTGAAAGACCATAACGGGTGTTAATAAGTAAGGTTAACAAATAGTTTATGTTTAATTAGATTATTCAAGTTAAATATAATGCTTTGTTAACTTTATAACAAACGTTATGGTTCTCTTCTAATATTTTTTCAATTTGAAAATAATTACTTTTTCAAATATTTCCTTAACGATACTGAAGAGTTTGTACGCAAACACGGTCTGAGCTTTGTATTATATATATATATATATATATAATATGGTGTGTGTGTGTGTGTGTTGTGTGCGTGTGTGTGTGTGTGTATATATATATGTGTGTTGTGTGTATATATATATGTGTGTGTGTGTATATATATGTGTGTGTTGTATATATATGTGTGTATATATATATGTGTGTGTGAGTGTGTTGTATATATATTCGTGTGTGTGTGTGTATATATAATTATATGTGCATGCGTGTGTGTATATATATATATATATATGTCTATAGTGTGTGTGTAAGTGTGTGCTGTGAATATGGTTGTGTGTGTAACATCATCATCATCTTGAGTTTTTAATATATATATATATATGATGTGTGTGTGTGTGTGTGTGTTGTGTGCATGTATATATATATATGTAACTGCATATAGATAATGATTGTGTGTGTTGTATATATATATATATATGTGTATAATATATATATGTGTGTTGTGTGTATATTATATATTATGTGTGTGTGTGTGTGTGTATATATATATATATAATGTGGTGAGTGTGGTAAGTGTGTGTGTGAATATGTGTGTGTGTATACATCATCATAATCATCATCAGTCGTGCAGCAGCACGGATTCCATGACGATCTCTCGCCAACCTTCCCTATCATTCATCGACCCTGGGAGCTCTCTCCGCGCAGCACAGCATCTACATAGTTGCTCAATGTAGGTTCTTGCGGCCCCACATTTGCTACCCTGTGGTGGCTTCCACAGTAGTACGTCGCCTTACAGACTCGTCCTTGCTTCTCCAGCAGTGTCCTGCATGCCTAGCCGTCTTACACGTATGGTTTGTGAGGGCAGGTGGCCATATAGCTGCTCTTGTAGGGTGCTGCTTCCACAACTTTTCAGACGACTTGCAGCATTCTTGTGCAGCTCCCATCTAGCTTATTTCCAGGCGTCGTTAGGGTCCAGGTGGTAGCCATACAGCAGTACGACACAACAACAGGCTGGAAGAAATGGTCTCTTTAGCTTGTCAGGAGATCGGATTTCCATATGACTGATCAATTGTTTGTGGCACCATGCCTTTCCTATTCGAGTGTTAAATTGCTTTCTGTGATGAATATTACTACCTAGGATGTGATTTTCTACTGACTTGAAGGCTTACCGTCAAGTGTGAGAGATGTCTCCTTTCTTTTTGAAGCTCATGAACCTGTTTTATCAGAGTTCACTAGAGGCCAATATTCTTTGCTGCCTCCTCCAGGCTTGTAGAGTGTCAGCCTTGTGCGTGTATCTGCAAGAGTTCGAGGTCATCAGCATAGTCTACAACTGTGACAGTTTTGCGGGTATCCCTGCTTCATGCCTTTTTAGTGTGAAACCTTTTTCTTTATGGTATCTAAGAAGTTCGAGTACATAGTCTAGCATATTATAAATATATATGGTGCTAATGTATCTCTCTGCAGGACCCAGCGGCATGTCAAGAAATCTGTCTTCACACGGTGAGCGTACAATCGCTTAGTTCTTTGTAGAGCATCATTATGGGCAACAGTTTCTTTGGGGAGACCAAATGCTAGCAGTAATTGTTCCATTTCCTCTGTATGATATGCCTTGAAAAGTCTACAATAGTAGCATTGCCTCTCGATTCTTTGCTCGAACCCCTTCTATGATCTTCGTAAGTCAGGATCTGAGAGGTTGTGGATCTATTTCTGCGAATCTTTTTGGTTTTCCTAAGGATTTTCTCTATTTCGGGGTCGGATGTCGATTAGAGAAGAAGCATATATATCTTAGCTGCAATGCAGTAAGAGTTATGCTCTGTAGTTTTTAGCTATTCCTAGGTCTCCTTTTTTTGGAATGGAGGATGAATGATATATATGTATGTGTGTGTATATATGCTGTATATATATATGTATGGTGCGTGTTATATATGTATGTGCGTGTATATATGTATATATATGTATGTGTGTGTATATATGTTATATATGTATGTATGTATTGTGTGTGTTATATGTATATATATGTAGTATGATTGTGTGTCAGGTCGCTTGATGCGCCTAACTGGTACATATGTATCCAGTACACTATTTCATAGTCGGGTCATCGGCGACTAAACCGGTAACCCCAACAGATTTTATCTGTTGAGGAGGGTGGCTAGACATCCTGCAGGACGAAAAACAAAGACCTGTTCAAAGGCGGAGGAAGCTATTAGCTCAACGGCCATCTAGAACCTTTTTTTTTTTTTTTTTTTGGGGGAGTGTGTGCGACCCTTATTCTTGTTAGGTTATCCATCTGGAGAAGGACAACTCTGATTAACACCTGCGCATGACATGATTGCCAGTTATCTTGCTTAGGCTTGTCACTGGACAACAATCATTGAAAAATTTAGAGAGTGGTATTCGTGTTGTACGAAGCGTTTACCACGTATAATATCATGATGTACAAATGTTCCTTCTTTCTTTCTTTCATCTATCAGCCTCTCAAAAAGTCCCATTGGCGATGGATGTGTGGCAACGTGTGCCAGACCTGCACCGTTGGAAGCGATGCAGTTACATCTAGCACAATTGGCGGCAGGAGTCTTATCCTAACATCGGTTGTTGTGTCTACCGTGACATGAGGACTAACCCGGTGGAGACTTCTTGTGTCTGAGAGTCTATTTAGGAGAGCACTGCTGCACCCAAACTATTGGGAAGGTGCTAGAAAAAGGTGCACTAAAAAAATGCCTGTCCCTCAACACTGGTTAGTTTCCCTGGGCTAACGGTGGTTCTTTCTTGCAGGGAAGAAAAGAAATATTAATAAACTTGATCGAATTAAACTCAACATTTTCTTGGCTGGAATGTAAGAACTTTGTTAGACCGTAATTCTTACAGATCGCCCGCGAAAGAAGAACAGCACTTGTGACAAAGGACTCAGAGATTACAGATTGTATTGCTGCCTACTCGGAAACCCGATTGTTCAGATGAAGATCAGTTGACAGAAATATCAACGGGCTATAAACTCTTTTGGGTGGTAAGCCTAAGGGCGAACGGCGCGAGGTGGTGTTGTTTTGCCGTGAATAAAAAGACTTTGGAGTTTTTGGAGTTGCCTACTAGACATCCAGTGATCGCATTATGAAACTGCGTATCAGCTGCAGTATGGACGGTACGTGACCTTATTTTCTATATAATGCCCGACCCTTCAAAGCAGTGAGGAGACTTCCATGACTTTTTATGAGGACCTCGCCAATGGCTATTGTGCTCTCACCAAAGGAGATAAACTGATTTATATGGGAGACCTTTTAATGCACGTGTTCGGCAGGAATTTTGGAATATGGAATGCACTTGGTCATTATGGTATCGGTGGGGTAATTCAAATTTGGATTAAATTGCTTGAGTTCTGTTCTGAGCTCAATTTAAACCATTTGTAATACTCTTTCGCGCAAAAACGTATCCATAAAATTACTTTGGACCCACCAGATCAAACATGGCCATATGATTGACTTCATCTTGCACTCGCCGCCGTGACATGGTGATGTCTGCATGTGGCGTGTTATTGCGTAGTGCAGAGTGCGACACAGTATCACAGTCTGAGTGAGGCGTAGATTAACTCCGTGTTCGTAAAAAGACTCGCATGCCTGGAGTAAAAACAGCCAAGGCGCCTAGAGTTGAGCAAGGTCAAGCAAATGGATGGAAGGAAAGACTGCTGAAATCTTGACAGTCTGGAATTTGATGGAACATGGATAACTTAAGAGACGCAAGTTTATTCCACTGGTGCAGCTGTTCTTGGCTTCAGGTTTAGGAAACATTCGAGACTGGTTTGATGACATGTAGTTGCATAAAGTCAGCTAATTTTGAAACAAAAAGAAGTTTATATTTATTAAAGTACACATCATAGTAATCATCTCTCAACCGTCTACTCTGAAAAGAAATATATTCAGTTCAGCAGCTAATACAGCGGAAATTAGGAGGATGAAAAAGGAGTGGTGGTCTAAAAATGCTCCTCTGAAAATTCCAGTAAAGGGCCTTTAATAAAAAGCGCTAAAAGTCGTTCTATAGCCTCATGCGTACAGTTTTCGGGTCCATTAACTTCTTCCATTGGCCTGCCTCTAGGTCAAAGGACAGCATCACCTTGATTAAGGAACCGAAAAATCCTTCAACGATGGCAACAACACTTCACGGATTTATTAATAACCTTATAGGTCAGTGCCTGATGTTCTTGCAGCAGCTTCCTCAAACAGGAGACCAAATATGAGATGGACCATTCTACCACTTTTACAGAATTTGAAATGGCTATCAAACAAATTAATTCTGGTAGGGCGCCCGGGTTGGGATGGCCTTCCAGTCGGCAACTGTTGAAGGTTAAAAGTTTTCAATGTCTAATCTTGTCTGTTTGATCTCTTAACTCAATGTTGGAAACGGTTTCTCCTCTACCAAAATGATGGATTGATGGTGCTTTAGGTAGTTGTGTATATAAGGGCAAAAGGAGATAAGGTAGTTGCATAAACTATCGCTGGAATCACACTTCTGAGTGCTGTTAGCAAGGTTCTTCTCGCAGAATCTTGTTAGAATCTGATGCTTGTTTACATTTGCCCAGTAGTCATTCCTGAATCACAAAGTGTTTTAGGTCTGGCAGCAGAACAAACGGACATGATATTTTCGGCTAGGCAGCGTTGCAGAGAAGTGTATAGAGCAACGGCTCCCCCTGTATCAGGTTTTTGTTGATTTGACGAAGGCTTTTGTACAGTCAACAGGGGATTGCACTTTGGGACAATGTTGGGTAAAGTTGGGTGCCCACCGGTATTTGCTGAGTGTACCTCAAAGCGGTTGCACCAATGTATGAAAAGCTAAAAATTGTCATGAGTAGGTAGATTTGTCCGCGATTGGAAATACCAGTGGATAACGGGTTAAGCAGGGCAGATGTCGTGCGCCCCAACACTGATTCTCAATATATCTCTCTCTTTGGGTAGTTAAATTTCATCCACAGAAAGCGATGTTAACACTCGAATAGGAAATGCATGGTTGGCCACCAACAAATGATCAGTCATATGGAAATCCGATCTCCCTGACAAGCTAAAGAGACCATTCTTCCAGGCTGTGGTTGTGTCGGTACTGCTGTATGGCTATACCACCTGGACCCTAACGAAATGCCTCGAGAATAAGCTAGATGGAAGCTGCACAAGAATGCTGCGAGCGGTCCTGAATAAGTTGTGGAAGCAGCACCCTACAAAGAAGCAACTATATGGCCACCTGCCCTCACAAACCATACGTGTAAGACGGGTTAGGCATGCAGGACACTGCTGGAGAAGCAAGGACGAGCTCGTAAGCGACGTACTACTGTGGAAGCCAGCACATGGGTACGCAAATGTGGGCCGCCCAGCCAGAACCTACATTGAGCAACTATGTATGGATGCTGGCTGCTGCGCGGAGGAGCTCCCAGGGTCGATGAATGATAGGGAAGGTTGGCGAGAGATCGTCATGGATATCCGTGCAAACTGCGCGTCATGATGATGATGATGATGACATACTCACATACGCTCGTAAAATTATAAACATCTGTACATACGTGTTCATACACATATACACACATGCGTGCTTGCATATATACATACTCATACAAACTTGCGCACAACAATATATATATATATATATATATATATATATATATATATATATATACGCACAGCGGTGCGTAGTGTAATGCCTAGAGTTGTAGGAATTGGACTCGTCGACCCAAGTTCAATTCCTGGACGAAGTTGTTTAGAGTTCACATAGCGCTAATACCCCTGGTAAAGGTATGAAACCAACTAAAGAGTAGGGAAGACTGGGCTCTTTAACCTTGGTTAGGCAACCAGTCTAGGAGAAAGAAAACACTGAATTCAAACCTGTTAAACTCCGCTTAAGAAATTGACCTTGTGTCACATCCTGCTCGTGCGTAGGAGTTGGTATATATATATATATATATATATATATATATATATATATATATATATATATATATATATAATATAATATAATATAAAGGTATTACATATCTATTTATTAGATGGCAATAGAACAGTCACAACCTTAGGTTTCATACATGCAAAATCGCATGCATTCATCAGGTGACGTTGATCCGAATACAAGGAAAATCGAAAAAATCGAAAAATTCAAAAGGTTTTTATGGGCGTAAGAGGTTTATGATTGGATGAAGTGATATGCGTATGTATTTAGTGTATTAGGGGATGCGTATGTGTGTTTATGGACAGTGCAAAGAATGTGTATACAAATCGGTGGGTTCCACACACATTCACATTGTGAATGTGTGTGGAACCCACCGATTTTTTGTTGTTCAATATAAATTTTGATGAAATCGTTTTCTGTATTATTTTTTTTCTGCGACACGTTCGATTCTTTCATTTACAATATAAACAAGTTAGTTTTGGTTTGGTTTGTTGGGTTTTACGGCATGTCAACCCCTTGGGTTATTTCATGCCTAATACTTCTATTGGTAATTAGGTATTCAAAATGTATAGGGGTTTATTTGCTGTAATCAAGTTTTCTGTTGAGAACTCTGGGCGACGAGTCCATTTCCTATGACTTTAACCATTATACCACGCGCTTCCAAGTTCGTACAAGAACTATATAGACTTCTGAGACTGCAATGCCAATACAATTTTATATAAAAAATGAACCTTTTATTGTCAATTGCCACCACTTATGGACTTCTGTCGCTATGTCCTATTTCATTGTATTTCTAGTTAATTTTTTTATGTCTGGAAACCAATTACAAATTATAGAAAATGTTCCTTACATATAGATTATCGATAATGGCCTTTTTTTCTTCTTCTTCTTGTAGTGTCTCCCAGTTGTCGCAAGACAAAGTGAAGAATCAGACGCCTGAAAACATACAATGATAAACATTTTACAGGAGTGATTCCCTGAAACTATTTTCCAAAAACTGGATTAATTTTTTTTTTTAAATATATGATCTACTCATATGAAACACGACGTCATTATATATACTAGCTGGAAGTGTGTAATTAGAGTCGTAGGAAATGGACTCGTCGACTAGGCCATTTGCATTTAACATAGTGCTAATACTCTTGGGAAAGATATGCATCCAAATACCCTTCCTATCAACCCAACTGTGGGTTGATAGTAGGACAGACTGGGCTCTTTGGCCCTGTATAAGTAATTAGCCTTGGAGAAGGAAAACTGAATTGAAAACCTGTTACCTCCGCTCAAGAAATTGACCTTGTGTCGCTTCTTGCTCGTGTGGAGGAATTGGTTATATATATATATATATATATATATATATATATATATAGTGTGAGATGGTCACTGTTTCAGCTTTTGCTGGAATGGTGTACCAAAGGCAGTATTATTGGTAGAGTGCTCAATATAAAATAGAGCTGTTATATAATATAATAAGATAACTATATAAAGGTTCTACATATCTATTTATTAGTGATAATGAATGTTCCTTTGTCGCCTAATAAATAGATATGTAAAACCCTTTATATATTTTATATATATATATATATATATATATATATATATATATATATATATATATATATATATATATATAGGCATGTGCTATTGAACAACACGGGGTATTCTTTTTCATTTTTGTATTTGTATTTTTTCAGTCTTCTTGCGATCTTTCTTGAGTCTGGATCCAATTGTATATAATATTTCCCATACTTTATCCCGAGCAATTTCGAATGTTTCGCTAGTCGTCATCATGGGGTATATAAGTTGGTTTTAGTTAATTTTTTAGTTCGTTTTATCTATGTTTTTATTAAATTTGGAGAGTCCATTATTTTTTTTAAGAAGTGGGTGTAAGTTAAGTGTGTTAGTTATTAAAGATATTTAATATGTTGTATCCGACTTTAAATGCTATTTTATTGATGTTAGTTTTTTAATATTTTTTATGCCTATTGATTCAAGAATCTCAAGGCGTTTCTTCTTATCATTATTGTAGATAATTTTGGTGTTTTCGGTTAGAATTTTCCTAATATCCGGGAGGTGGATTTTTTCGGTGTATATATATATATAGTCTAGAGCTGTTAATATAAGGAAAAATAACACTTTGTCTTTTGTAATTTATAATATTTAATTCATATTTAGTCTATTTGAAATTTAAAAATACTCATAAAATATAGTTTTCTAGAATTATTCATCAATCTTTCTAATATATAATTAAAATAATCTTTTTATTTCTTTACTGATCTATCTAATTAAATTAATATATTTTATTTTATTTTACACTGAAAAAAAAAGCTAAGTAAAAAAATTCTTCTATTTGACCGTTTTTATTTTGAATTCAAGATAGTTACAATGTAGCAATATTCACCGGAAGTTAACCTATAATTAATTAAACCTATTAACAATTAACTATTTGCACATTTTTACTTTGTTCCGTCAAGAAATAAGTCCAAGGTGGACGCTTGAGATAACGGATTTAAATTATGTAATACATCTATAATAAATATCTATTAGTACATACAATTGATTCTTAAAATTTCATACACTCAAAACATTACGGTTAATTCAATATTATTGACAAAGGAAAATAACTTATTACCTTCTATATTTTTAAAAATATATATATATAGGGTCATCCACAGACACATGTTTCCACTTATCAAGTCTCTTCGGTGTGGCTAGACATTTTGTAAGATACCTACAACCGGAATTAAAATCCGATCAGTTGGGTGTCAGTCAAGCACCTTAACCATTAGGCTGTCTTCACTTACAGAATGGGAAGGGAATTTTAACTGTTTTAATACACGCATCGCTTTGTGTATAACGGCCGTTACAGAGTGCTCCATTCCTTATATAGAAGAGTGTTGCGTTTACGCTTGAGTTGGTGTCCGTCAGCGAAATCGCTCCCAGAGTGCTCAACCCTAGGGGATGGGGAGCATATATATAGGGTCATCCACAGACACGTGATTATACACCCCCCCCCCCACACACTAGCTGAAAATCCGCACTACAGTCAGCATTTTAAATTATATCCTGTAAATAAAATAATAATTTTTCTTTATATATATATATATATATATATATATATATATATATATATATATTTTTAAAATTATATCCTGTAAATAAAAGTAAAGTCAATTAGTGGTCTAGTGTCGGCATCAGCCAGCAACAAAGGAGTCTATCCCCTTTTGACTAGCGCTAGGTCAGGGAGATTGCTTTTGCGTCTGTGGTGGAGCTCCGCCCCTACCATCAGCTTACCACTTTACCGCACAAATCCAAAATGTGCTACTCATGCGCAGAGTTGGAAAGAACAGGTATCGAACCGGGAACCATGTGGTTCCTAAGTGGAAGCTGTACCCACTGAGTTATCTGTTTCCAATAAGACATCGTAGATATAAACTTTGTACGGCGGGAGTTAAAATGTTAACAACTGTGGGATTAAAAAAAAAATTAGGTTTGATTATTTGAATTATTCCGAAGCATTGTGTAGATAACAATAAAGATGAGGACAATTGTTCGAATAATCCAAATAATACAAATTATGAAGCCTGATCTAAAATATTTAGAGAAATAGTGTAGATAACAATAAGGATGAGGACAATTGTTCAAATAATCCAAATAATCCAAATTATGAAGCCTCATCTAAAATATTTAGAGAAATAGTGTAGATAACAATAAAGATGAGGACAATAATCCGAATAATACAAATAATCTAAGTTATCAAGCCTCATCTAAATAAATTCAGAGAAATAGTATAGATAATAAAGATGAGGGCAATAGTCCAAATAATACAAATTATCAAGCCTCATCTTAAAAATTCAGAGAAATAGTGTAGATAATAAAGATGAGGTCAATAGTCCGAATAATCCAAATAATATAAATTATCAAGCCACATCTCGAAAAATCATAGAAATAGTGTAGATAACAATAAAGATGAGGACAATAGTCCGAATAATCCAAATAATATAAATTATCAAGCCTCATCTCGAAAAATCATAGAAATAGTGTAGATAACAATAAAGATGAGGACAATAGTCCGAATAATTCAAATAATATAAATTATCAAGCCTCATCTCGAAAAATCATAGAAATAGTGTAGATAACAATAAAGATGCGGACAATAGTCCGAATAATCCAAATAATAATGCAAAGAATACAAACTGTGGAAATTCTTTTATATGATACGATTTCAATTCGCCTCCATCGGGGACGATGAAAAATACGTTAGCGCCCTAGGCAAGCCTTTAGATGCGCGCTTCCTTGAAAGTTTTTATAAGCTTATGCAAGTAAAGTAACTCATTACTACATGGTTTCTAACTCTCGAAACATAATTGATAACATTTTTATCTTGCGGCTTTATTACTTGAACATATATTGTTCTTGCATCATCATCATCATCATCATCATCAAGGTGTGCCAACAGCATGGATTCCATTGACTTACCATCCGTCCCTATTGGTTTGGTTGGTTGGGTTTTACGGCATGTCAACTCCTTGGGTTATTTTATGCCGAATACTTCTATTGGTAAAAAAAATGTTTAATGCTGACAAAGTTTTGAAATAAATTCATTTTTAATGGATAATACAATTTTGTTCATAAACTCATGTTTTTCTATTTAACCCATAGATGGGAACCTAACAGGTACTACCACTCCGGGTCAGAGTGGACAAGGGAGCAATGGTGATGAAGGGGTGCTCTACATTCTCCAAACCTCCAGAACTGGAACCACACCATCAGATCAAGTTTAACGTCATTCCCAGGACATGTAGACCCTCAGTCACCGCCTTCTAGCACCCATATGATAAAAAGGGGTTGGGGCTTGCCATAAGGGCAATAGGGTTGGGAAAATCATATAGGTGCTAGGGCTTGACGTGACCAGCCGATTGATTGGAGGGGGCCTCTCCGACCGCCCGTCTAGCCCAAGATAGGGCCAAAGTGGAGTATTTCAAGTCATGAACTGCTCATCCACTTGGGTTCTATCCTTAAGCATCACGGGTCGCCACCTACGGCCAACAGGTGGCCCCATTGGGGGAGTCTTACCCCATCTGCAGAGGTGCAGTCGGTGCATTCTAACGCCCCACCGACAGGGCGGGTCCCTATTGGGCCACCGCTCTTAGTAAGTCATCCCAGATGGCACCCAATATCTGCACAAAGCTGATGAATGTAAGTTTTTGCTGGTCAGCCAACACTGGTGTGTCCATTTGTAGGAGTCCATCGTTTTTAGCGATTGATATAAGATCTATAAATAGAATGTGACACAACGTTACCGAAAGTGGCTTTTAAAAAAAGAGTTTAAGATATGAAGTCGTTGGGGTGGCCTAAAGTAGGTATCAGCTAGACAGAGAAGGAGTCTATCCCTTTGCACTAGCGCTAGACAAGGGAGATTGTATTGGCGTCTGAGATGGAACACCACACCTACCATCAGCTCCTAACTTTACTGCACAGGTTCCTGTGCTACACAAACATAGTTGGCGTGGGCCGTTATCGAACCAGGAACATTGTGGTTCCAAGTAAGTTCATGTCTATATTCTATGGTATAATTTTATTTCCCTCAAAAAGGACAGAATGTCCTCCATTTTGACATTTTCAAATAGATCTTTCTCTGAGCTAAAAGGGATTTGTGTGCGTACAGGATGTACTAAAACCGTTAATTTATGCAAATTAGGATCCCGCTTCTAGGGCGGATTTTCAGCAATTAATATAAAATCTATAAATATAACTAGTACAAAATAAAAAAACACCCTCCGGGCAACGTAAAAATAGATTTTTGAAACATATTGCCTGAGGGGTGTGAGTAAAAAATTCAATGTCAGCGAGTTTGTACCCTAAGTAAGTAAAATCATCAAATTCATTAAAGGGTTAAAAAATTAAAACAATTTGAAATATAAACTTTAAATATGTATTAAAATAAAACAAACTATATATAGATATATAATACCAGTCATGTATTTATTAAAACTTGTTTTAAAAAAACAATGAGGACTGTCTAATGTTGCATGTTCAAATTTTGAGTGTATTTATTCTATGTTATGACGATGTTGGGTAATATGACGTAAACAGTGACGTAGTTTTTGTTACAGACAAAAACCGGAAGCGAATCTCCATTATTAATAGATGTGACTCAACGTTACTTAAATGATCGTTACTTAAAGTGTTTAAGATATTACCCTTTGATTTAATCGACTTTGATTTAATAGGTCTTCTATATTGGATTCTTAATAACTTATCAAATTATCCCGTTAAAGATAATTTCCGATAAAGCAATGTAAATCTTCAAGGAGATGATTCTAATTGGCAAATTAACTCTATTTCGGGATTTGAGTTTCACTGTGATTCATTCAACATGGAAAGGAATTCAATATACCCTCCACAGATTCCCAAATGTTGGACATTTTAAGTGGAATTTCGATGCTGTTTCTATGTATATATTATTGGCAACACCCAGTAGGAGAATTCTAAGGGGTCAGTGTTTTCCGATCACGGAACAGAAAAATAGTGGACAGTTAGAATCTCGCAATCACGTGAGATTTAGTTAGTTAATCAGATTACAACCAGACTTCAAGTGGGACAAACGTGTCCTACTTCGGTTGTGACTCCGCGCGCTGAGTTAGAAAAAGGGCTAAAATAAAACATTTGATCAAAGCAACAAGCCTTGTTAAGTAATTACGCATGCCCCTAGTTAGAAGACCCAACGAAGATACGAATAAGAAAAGAAGGCTAGGCGATCTCATCATGGCCGAAGTAGAAAGAGAAGAGAACAAGTAAGTAAACGACTGACTGGTTGTCTGTCTATCTCTCTCTCTCTTGTTAGTCCTCTCTCTCTCTCTCTCTCTCTCTCTCTCTCTCTCTCTCTCTCTGTTACACAAAAGAAGTCTTGTGATGGAGAACGAGAAAGGAAAAAGAGCAAGACATTGTCTTGCCTGCCAGGATCGAACCTGCGTCCTCTCGCATGCAAAAACAAATGCGATTTAGGCACTGGACGGACGCGAGGTTCGACTGGTGTGCCCCGATGATTTTGGGTAATATGCCCATAAATAAACAAAGCGAGTGGAGCGTGGGGTGACAAGCAGTTGGCCGACGCGTGACGGTAGTCAGCGACGAAGCGCTTTGTGAACGACACAGTAAAGAAATTGATTTTAATCCAACAAAGTAACAAAACTAAATGGGAGTTGCGATTTTTCAGCTGCTGGTCGAAGACGAAGACTGTTGACCAAAAGAAAGTTTGGTCTGCGAGAAGACGGTGACTCGCTTCTTTTCTCCCCCCCCGTAAGCTGGAACTTGTTGACTCAAATATCTATTTCCCCCCTCTATTTTTCCCTTCTATATATGTATATTTTAATTTTTAAATATCTAACATTAATCACATCTTCATAATTTTAGCTCAAAAGAATAAGTGAAATGAAAGAAGGTTTGGGATGTTAATTTTTAAGCCATACCCTCCTAACTTGGAGCGTTGTCTAATATTCTCTCATCTTTTTGCCTATTTTGCCCAAGCTAGATTTATTAAGAACTAGAAACGGCTACCCAGCTGTAACGAGATGATGAAGGTCCTGAGTTTTGCGAGGATTACTATAGAAAAGAGGAAGAAGAAATAAGAGAGAGTAAAGGTTTTTAAAAAAAACACAAAACAGTTTGTCGGGAATTTGACCGGGGCGTGACCCCCCGAATGAAGAATTGAAAGCCAACCGGAAGTTTCGGGTGTTGACTGGAACCGGAAGTCACGTGGTCACGAGGGACGACGAAGAAGAATACCAGCCTCTTTTTGATTTCTGACAGCGTAGAATTCGGACGGGCCTCTGGTCCCTAGTGTGGGATTACAGTAATTTAACAGTGTCCTCTCTCTCTCTCTCTTTCTCTCTGCCGTTCCTCCTCTTCTGAAACAACCCACGAGACGAGCCCGAAAATAAAAGCTAAGCAGCTTGTGACGATATATTTCTCGCGTTGTACCTTTTTACCGACAAGATGACCGCCGCGTACCAAATACCTTTTTAGTGTCGTGAATTTGGAGGCACGTTGACAAGACCCGCTATACAACATATATCGCTATTAGAACATTGCACCCGCATCGCCTGGGTAGAAGAGGGGAGGCAGAAATAATGTGTATTGAATTTAAAAATGAAACATTTCAAATGGTCTTGTGGTCGCTTAAAGGCCCAAAGGATTTTAAGTTATACGTTTGTTTTATTTGTAAAATTAGAATTGTGAATTACGAAAAATATTTTGGTAATTTTGATCTTATATCGTTCAGGCCACCTGTCCTAATTTGCGTTATATTTTTGTAGGCCAGCGTTAGACGAATTTCCAGCCAATTATTTTTCAGAGTCAAATTTTTGTCACTTTTATTTTTGTATTATTTATTGCAAAGACAACAGCAGGATTTATATGTAATGCAATTGCAAATTATGGTTTCTGGCTTAAATAGCTCCTCTTGATTTTTGTTTAGTTTCGTGGAAATTCCACGGGTCCCGCCAATTCAATTATAAAACCTAGCAAATATATGCACCCTCCAACTGCAAGTATTTAAGTTTTAATGTAATAAAATATATTAAATTAGAAAGGCTAATGAAACTAAAGAATGCAGTTAAAAGATTTGAAACAAGGAAAATAGAAAAACTGAAACTTACACTTCCATCACTCCCGTATTTCATTACTACTTTTCCTAATCTAACTATTTAGTTAAAATAGGAAGTAAAGAATAAAATTACAGATATTTCTTCTTGTTAATTGATTTCTTTTAAGATTTATCCTAGATTTTTGCTCATATTCATTAAGGTTGTCGAGAAAAATATAAGAGGCGCTTATCCCGACGCAGCGGGGTAGGGGCCAGTAGCGAGCTTTAGTGGGGTAGCCACCAGACCAGGTAAATAAAGAGGTTGCGAAATTTAGTGGGCTTTGCAGCTAACCACCTCAAAAACGCGACCCACTGTTACTCGTACTGGGTCAATTAGTTTGGGGGGGGGAAGTAATGTGGAGTTGAACGTATAACCAAATCGCTTTCAGCTTGTTCTGTACACCCGCCTCGCAGCCGTAAATGTTTGGAAGGTCACTAAAGAATCAGTTGATGTTTGTAAATCAGCAGTGACGTAAACGGGTCGGTTAGGGGAAATTATTAGTTAATTAAAAATCTCTAAGTAATTAGAATATGAGGAGATAGATATGTAAAAACGAGTTCTGATGGAAAGAGAAAAGAAGAGACCGCCCAAAATCAACACACCCGGACCTGGTGACAGTTAGACAATTTGTTTGTCTCTTTTTCTTTCTTCTTGGCCTTGGTATAAACCACAACGAGGGGGTGTCAGCTTCAAGAGATGGAAATGGAACAATCCAGTCGGCGACCACCTCACCAACTCGCTACCAGGTTATAGAAAGATGGGGGGGGGAATAATTCTCACAAGGTAAAACCAAACAATTAGAAATCAATAATACTAAGCGCGTATTTATTAAAATCAAATTTTTGATATCAATATGCAAATTAGCCTTCCCGTTCACACTGTAAAGTGCTATTTTCTTTTATTTATATATAAATACAATTGCATGTTATTGTTATAGATATGGCCAGCAGTATTGTAGTGAGAGAGGAGACCTACCTCGTGCAACACGGTGTGACAGAGAGAGTAGCGGGCGTGAAGACTTGCCGTATTCTCGAAGGAAGCGGGCTAGGCTTTGCCTAGCGTGTAGGACTGACCTAGAGTCGAACCCGCTTCCTTCAGAATGTGAGAGCTGTGGACGAGCAGTGAAATAGGAAATAGCAGAGTGACCCGGATGTTAGTGGTCGCGCCGTAAGGATTGAGGCGTACTTGCAGTGCTGACGAGTGTCGCTGCACGGACAATTCTGAGTGAGGAGCCCGGGTGTGGTGAGATTGAGGTATATTTTAAGGACTTACCATCCCAGACCAGAGAGAGAATAACTGCAGTAGCATTTTGTTGTCGAGACGAGCGGGATAGAGAAATAATGTTGGATATTGTTGGTGAGACGAGCGTGATACAGTTGGGAGTGTTTAGTTTGTCGATTGGAAGAACATTGCGTCAGACTTGACTGTGACCTCCCTCCACTGTTTGCTCAAAAGAATAATTGAAATAAAAGCAGGTTCGTGGTTTGGGATATTAATTTTTAAGTCATACCCTTCTAACTTGGAACGTTATCTAATCTTCTCGTCTTTTGCCTATTTTGCCCAAGCTAGATTTATTAAGAACTAGAAACGGCTACCCAGCATCGCCTGGGTAGAAGAGGGGGAGGTAGAAATAATGTTTATTGAATTTAAAAATGAAACATTTCAAATGGTCTTGCGGTCGCTAAAAGGCCCAAATGATTTTAAGTTATACGTTTTGTTTTATTTGTAAAATTAGAATTGTGAATTACGAAAAATATTTTTGTAATTTTGATCTTATATCGTGAAAGTAAAAAAAAAAGTTGAAAGCCATTGTTGTAGAGCAACGTTAAACATTCCAGCATTTCAATTCTGTTGCTAGCGAGTTTGTGTTTTTATCAAGTGTTTATTAAACAAGACTTTCAGCTGAAGTTGATTTATTGCTCTTTTTAAAATTTGTTTTTTTCTGTTCTTAAAAAAGAAATGGACAATCACTTTGATTTAGAACTAGCAAATGTGGTATGCATACTAATTAAAGGAAGTGGAGGCTAGTTGTAACGGTATTTGTCGCGGTAAAATGGACAAAATTCTGGAATAATGGACTAATGAAAAAAATGGACGTAAATTTGAACAAAATTTATTTGTTCCGTAAATTATCTCCCTACATCATAGGGGCCTGCTTAATTTACAGTTGAATATTTACAAATAAAATTTTTTGATATCAAAGTGTCTAAGTATAGTGGTTGCTTAGAAATTAATCCGTTAAAATATTAAAGAAATACATTGGAAAAATTGTGAAAACATTACGTAAATGTTTGGAAGGTCACTAAAGAATCAGTTGATGTTTGTAAATCAGCAGTGACGTAAACGGGTCAGGGGAAATTATTAGTTAATTAAAAATCTCTAAGTAATTAGAATATGAGGAGATAGATATGTAAAAACGAGTTCTGAGAGAAAGAGAAAAGAGACCGCCCAAAATCAACACACCCGGACCTGGTGACAGACAATTTGTTTGTCTCTTTTTCTTTCTTTCTTACTTTCTTTTTCCTACTGGCGTAAACAGTGACACTAGTTAAGCAGTATTTTGTTACTCAGACCTTTCTTCCTATTTTCCCCATTTTTGGCTGACTACTACTACTACTACTACTACTACTACTACTACTACCAAATAGTGATCTACGGCGAAAATAAACGTTATACTGGTAAACGGAAAAACGGTTGGTGTGCGGCTTTTTTATAAAAGTTATGACAGACCAAACAAAATTCAAAGTTCAAATTCTGGACAAGACTGCATTTCTCACAGCGCTAATGCCCTTGGCAAAAATATGCATCCACCTATTCTCCTTCCAGCTGTAGGTAAATAGTAGGGCGGGCGCAAGCTTGACCAGTAAGTCAGGACGCTTATTTTCTTTGTATTTTTTTTAAGAGTGTTTTTTAATTAGATTCTTAAGATGCCGTACCACACGCGTGCTATTAATACTACTGCTGCTGTAACTTAATTCTTAACCTGCTGTTGCTGCTTTTCCGCTTAACTAAAGTGTCGCTCACGCCACATATGACAATAATAAGAAAAGCAAAAATAGAAAATTTACAATATTAAAAATTCTTTTTCTATAAATTGTTGAAAACTTAACGTCAACAGGCTAATACTCATCCCGTTTTGAATAAGAGAATTCGTCTAGTGTCAAATTTTGTCAATATATCTTTTTTTAAAAGCTCTTACAATAAGGTCTACATAATCCGATGACCGAGAAAAATGCGGCGGAAGGGCTTACATTCGAAATTATTGTATAACTTTTTTCTTTTTTGCAACGTCAAGGTTTTTGTTTTGTCTCCGCTCTTAACAATATGGAGTATAAACAAGCGATGATGACGATTTTCATAAAATCGAAATATTGTTCAATATCAGCAAATGTTATAAAATGTTTTCACTTTAACAGGATTTTGTGGTTTTCATATCTTTTTTATATATACTCATATGAAATCTATATAAAAGAAATGAAATTGAATAAAAACACTGTCGCATATGTAGTGGAGAGGTTGGGTATATACATACAAATGATTGCTTTAATGTAAATAGATTTCTTCCTTATTCGTAATTTTTTCCCCTCCTCATTAGATTGTTCCACAGGTTGGAAGAATCTTATAATGGAGATTGTCTTTCTGTAACCGTAACAATATCAGCACTCAAGTCACAATTCCCTTAGTTATTTACGTCACATTCTCCATGATTTTATTTTTATTCAAAAAAAATTTAAACCTCAATAATTATTAAAATTGTTTTACATTATTAATACTTTTGACCATATCTACAGGTATTTGCCTCATACCCACTTGTATTAGCTGGGCACAAGGCTTCGTTTTAACGTGGGCCCACCCACAAGCCGAAGCTGATGGGTGGGAAAGAACAAAAATTGCGTCGATCCCCTCGGCATTCCCCCTCAAGGGGGCGCCTCAGGCGCTGGGCAATAAACCCAGCCCTGCTCCTTTAAGTCAAGGGGGTAGGTATTGCCTGGGGGATAGCCCCCTAGGATCGACGCTATTAATTTGTAAAGATCCAGAGCCAAAGCCACTGGACCCAGGCATTGACCGGATCTACATACCGACAACATGCAGTTGTATTTATATATCAAAACCATATAACGATTTACAGTGTTAACGGGAAGGCAAATTTGCATCCCTTTCTTTTTCGGTTGTGTAAATAGAAATATTTAAATTACCGAGACAGTAATGCTTCGTAAGATCTGTTCTATTTTTTCAATGGAGCGAAATATTGAAACAAGTCTCACGCCTGACTGATGGAAAAAGAAATGTTTTTTATAGGCGTTGCATTTAAACATTTTGTTTGCTATCTTTTTTTAAAAAGAATGGACAGTACACCTAAGAATAGACACAAAAGATTCAAAATGGCCGATAAAGATAATTTGGCACATGGCCCTTTCAATTTCTTCCGCTTCTCCCCCCCCCAAAAAGTGTTAAACTTTCCGAAAAGCGTGACATTTCGAGTGTTACATAATCTATGCGGTTGCATAAGATTATTGTCAATCCCCTGTTTCTAAAGGGATGGCCCTTTTCATATCACGGGCGGGACTTTCCATGGAATAGTACAGAAAGCCCGCGAAATACGTGAAGTCACGTGGGACCTGGTTGAGTCCTCAGTTTTCAGTTGGACGTCGGGCAGTGAGGATGTCCTACCTTAACTGTGACTCATTCTGCATACACGCGCTATGTTAGTCAGATATTTAGTTACGTGAAATGTTTAGTTAAGTAAATAAAAGCTTAAGAAAATAACACAGTTTTGTGGTTGGTGAATGTCTTGGTAACAAGACTGATCTAAAAGAAGAAATGAGTTAAGTGCGACCGACCACCAAGAGAAGTCCAGACGCTAGAAGAGACGCTAGAAGAAGACGTAAGATAGAAAAGACGTCAGAAGAAGAATAGATTGGTTTGTTTTGTTTTACGGCATATCAACCTCAGTGGGTCATTTAATGCCGATAAAGTTTTGAAATAAATCAATTCTCAATGGATAATACAATTTTTTTATAAATGCATTTTTCTATTTAACCCATAGATGAGGCCCTAACAGGTACTACCACTCCGGGTCAGAGTGGACCAGGGAGCAATGGGATGAAGGGGTGCTCCACATTCCCCAAACCTCAAAACTGGAACCTCACCATCAGATAGTGTTTAACGTCATTCCCAGGACATGTAGACCCACAGCCACCGCCTTCTAGCATCGATATGATAAAAAGGGTTGGGGCTTGCCGTAAGGACAATAGGGTTGGGAAAATCATATAGGTGTTAGGGCTTGACGTAACCAGCCGATTGATCGGAGGGGGCCTCTCCGACCGCCCGTCTAGCCCAAGATAGGGCCAAAGTGGAGTATTGCATGTCATGAACAAGAAGAATAGAAGAATAGAAGTAAAGAAAAGGGTATACAACACGAGCAGTCATCTTCCAATACTGTTACTTAGATTATTATAATGGAGCTTGTGTGTCTTTTTTTTTTTTTTTACCAGTAACCGATTTTATTTGTATTTGAACCTCAATTATTAATAAAAATTGTTTTACTCTAAATATACACTTCTACATTTGGGGCGCTGGTAGGTGTTGTCAGTGATGGAGTATGCATGTGTCACTGGGAAGTTTCGGGTCTTTCAAAATCAGACTTCGCTCGCCATGCCGACCCTATCAGAGATTATTACATCAAAACTTTAATACTTGCACCCGGAGGGTGCATATATTTGCTAGTCTATATAATGAAGAGTAGGCATTTACCCACACTTGCGTATCGGGTCGAATGTGTCGCAAGGTAGCAAGTATTTTTTAATAAATATGTGCTTAGTATTATTGATTTCTAATTGTTTGATTTTATCTTAATGAATATGAGCAAAAATCTTGGGGATAAATCTTGCCGTTTGTTCCCACATATGAGTCATATATACCTACTAATAATTTCGCTTAGTAGCTCATCAGGGCAAGGATCAGCTCAGTCGGCAGAGCATTCGGCTAAGGTTCCTAGTTTGATACCGGCCCTCGTCAACTCAGCGTATGAGTAGCACATGGATCTGTGCGGTAAAGTTAGGAGCTGATGGTAGGTTTGGCGCTCCACCTCAGACGCAAATTTACTAAGAAATACAATTATCGTTGGTCAGGATTTCAGACTTAAAAATATCTTATCTATTTTAATGTTATGAAATTTCCACAGATGCAAAACTCTATATAAAACGCCTTTAGAGAATTTTAATCATTAAGGAAATGTACTCACTCTTCCATCACTCCCGTCTTTCATTGCTAAATTTTTCTAATTTTGCAATTTACTTAAAATAGGAAGTAAAGTATAAATTAGTTATTTCTTCTTGTTAATGGATTTCTTTTAAGATTTACCCCCAAGGTTTTTGCTCATATTCATTAAAATAAAACCAAACAATTTGTAATAAAAATACCAAGCACATATTTATTAAAAGCAAATTTTTAATATCAATATGCAAATAAGCCTTCCCGTTCACACTGCAAACCGCTATTTTGTTGTATATATAAATATAATTGCATGTTATTGTTATAGATATGGCCAGCAGTATTGTAGTGAGAGAGGAGACCTACCTCGTGCAACACGGTGTGACAGAGAGAGTAGCGGGCGTGAAGACTTGCCATATTCTCGAAGGAAGCGGGCTAGGCTTTGCCTGGCGTGTAGGACTGACCTAGAGTCGAACCCGCTTCCTTCAGAATGTGAGAGCTGTGGACGAGCTTATCGGTATGTAGATAAGGCTAACAGTATTATTAATATAAAACAATTCTGAAAGTCAGTCGGCGATCCCAGTACTAATAGACGAGGGAAAGGGGACAATCAAAATGGCCCAAGTTTTGTTTTTGGTTTTTTCGTTGGGGACTTTATGTTTTTTTGCCCCTCCACTCCCACCTCATTCATAATTCTCATTTTAATTGTAAATAAACAATTGTATATACCTAGTTTTAACACCATAGGGGTGTAAAGTAGGGTTTCACACATGGAGCGCCAGTGAACTTTTGGTGAAAGTAGTAGTGATGACGATGAGCGACTGTGTATATTGATATGGATCGGTCGGTGAATGAGACTAGCTAAGATAAGTCTAGTGGTATGACCAGTTATTGACCCCGTTCCCCCACTCCAAACAAAAACTTTGGGCCTTGTGCCCAGATGTGTATTCGATTGTATCCCTGTATCGACTTTACATGAATAAACGTATTTAATGGGGTCGGTTGCAGGGATGCAGCCGGAACATATCAAATACATTAATAATATAAAACAATTTTATTAATAATTGAGGTTTAAATTAAGATAAAATCATTGGGAATGTGACGTAAATAACTAAGAGGAATTGTGACTTGAGTACTAATAGTTACGATTACAGAGAGATGTAATTCAATTGATTTGGTTCGTCAAACTCAACCACGTTCTCTCACAGCTCAAAACTCTCCGTGCAACGTCACTTGCTTGAAATTCCGTAATGATCAAACAAGTTCGCCTTCACGAAATCGAACTTTTGCTGCCAGACATTTTATTTTATAGTCATCCACCCCATTCCCACAATGCCTCTCACTTCTGGTCTGCACTCTATATAACGAGAATCACTCTTGGGCGACATTTTTTACTCCGGCCACGAGGTAAGTGACATTTCAGTTTTTTATTTTTTTTTCTCATTTCAACTACACAATCTCCATTATAATAAGACTAGCATCGGCTACCCGGCGTCGCCTGGGTAGAGGGTGATTTTTTAAAGTTAGTCCCGCAGATCCATTATTACTGAATCATGAGTTGAAACCTCGTGGAATGCCCCATTTAAATCCCTATGTAAAAATAATATACCATGCATTGATCCAGCTACTCTGAAAAGAAATGTTAATGTCTACTATCTAGAATATTAAATGAAAAAAAAAATCCATGCTGTTATCATTTAAATTTTATTTTTTAATTATCTTCACGAATTAAATAAATCATATAAAAAATATATATATATTTATATATATATATATATATACTTTGTGTTAATTGTTTCATTTTCGAGTTTCCTCCGGACATACATATACACACAACTGCCTTTGTATGATAGATAGATAGATTGCTGATGATATTACTCAGGGTGTAAATATGAATAAGAATTCACTTTTTTTATCACCCCTCTTATTTGCTTACTAGCAACGGCTACCCGGCGTCACCTGGGTAGAAGGGGATATTTTAAAATTAGTCCTGCAGATCCATTATTACTGAATCGTGAGTTGAATCCTCATGGGATGCCCCATTTAAAGCCCTATGTAAAAAAAATAGACCTAAAAAACCAAGCCCCGGTGATATTTAATGTATATATATATATTTACTTTGTCGTTAATTGTTTTATTTTCGAAGTTTCCTCCGGACATAGATATACACACAACTGCCCTTTATATATGTATGTATAGATAGATAGATAGATAGATAGATAATTTCAAGTTTGTTTTAGACAGTGTATGATTATATATAAAATCGAACTTATCAGCTCGATTTTCTTTCGTTACAAATTGTTGATTTTAATTCTGGTAACCTCGACCCCCACCCTCCGCCAATATCCGCTTCACATAGCTTATGTCACGGAAATAAATCTCGCGAGATCTCGAGAATCTAAAATGTCTGTCGCAATAGATCTTGTCGTCTTTGCGTCAATTTCGTACAGAATAAACGAGAAGCTTATTTATTAATATAAATAATTTTGTTTTGGACAGTGTATGATTTGATATAAAACGAACGTATCTAACTTATACAGATAGATTTGTTTTTTTTTTCTCCTTTGAAAAGGTTCCTTTTATTTGATTGCTTTCTGCTTGTGGCAAGTTTTATTTGGAAGAAAACATTAGTTGAGTTTCACACTTTTCTATATGAAAGTGGAAAATGTTATTGATCTTCGACGTCTTACATAAAAGTAGGGGAAATATCTTATTATAATGGAGATTGTGTGTTTTTCTGTCTCTAACCGAAACTATATCACTACTCAAGTCACAATTCCCTTAGTTATTTACGTCACATTCTCCATGATTTTATTTTTTATCTAAACCACAATTATTAATACAATTGTTTAACATTACTAATACTGTTATCTGTATACTAATAACATGCAATTGTATTTGTATACTTCCTAATTTAACTATTTAGTTAAATTAGTTAAATTAGCAATAAGACACGGGAGTGATGGAAGAGTAAGTTTCAGTTGTTCTATTTGTCGATTATAATCTACTCTGTTTTAAATCAAAGGTTCCGGAGTCCGACAAAAAATACCTGAAAAAGGCCGGAGGGCACATCGGCCGAAACGTTGTACAGATAACAATGAAGATGAGGACAATAGTCCGAATGATACAAATAATACTAATTATCAAGTCTTATCTAAAAAAGATAATTTTGTGTTAATATTTTTATTCGAAGTTATTGATGCATAATTTTTTATTTTGTTTTTGTTTTTTAGCTTATACTAGCAAAGGAAGGGCGTGGTGTAATGGTTAAAGTCAGGGGAAATGGACTCGTCGCCCCGAGTTCAAATCCTGGACGTAGTTATTGAATTTCACTTAACGCTAATACCCTGTGAAAAGGTATGAATCCTACTCTCCCACCAGCTATGGGTAAATAATAGGGCAGACTGGGCTCTTTAACCTTGGTTAGGCAACCGGTCTAGGAGAAGGAAAACTCTGAATTCAAATCTGTTAAACTCCGCGTAAGAAATTGACATTGTGTCACTTTCTGCTCATGCGGAAGGGTTGGGTATATATATATATTTGATATTTAAAACGCAACATTCACATTAGTTTTTTTTCTGACAATAGGCAGCTCGTTACCACATTTTTGCAAGTGAGTTTGATTCTCACTGAGTGTCTCATACTTTTGTCCTTGTGTCAAACTTGGTTAAGATTTAAATAAATTATAACTTATTAACAGTGCGCAATATTTTCATTGCTGTTATTCTTGTATAAATTCTATCATTGAATATTCGTCTTGTACATGTTGTAAATCCTCAACACTCGTGAGATTTTAAGTCTCAGACAACCGAGCGACGCACAAACATTAATCAATACTCAACGTGAAATAACAGATTTTAATAAATACTACGACGACACTAGAACAGTATATTTTCAAATCAAATTCCTCAAAATCTTAGAAAGGAATTCTGGGAAAATATCTCCAAGCCGGTGGATCAAAAGATGTGTTCCAGCAGAGGTATCATCGAGTATAGTCTGTATTATCTGCGTTATTCGGACTATTGTCCTCATCTTCATTGTTATTTGTACAACGTTTCGGCCGATATACCCTCCGACCTTCTTCAGGTATTTCTTGTCGGACTCGGGAACCTTCTCGGAGTGGGGAACCTTCTTTTCGAACTCGGGAACTTTCTTGTCGTATTCGGGAGCCATCACGGAACTTTGAACCCGACCCTTTATTCATTCCACGGGGGTATCCTGTTCTCATTCCGCTAAACATAGCTGGGGTAGGAGTTGTGTTAATTTATTATTTTTCTGACTGTTTTCACTCAGGATTGAACTCGGGTTCCAGAGATAACTGTCACTTAGAACTGTCTTAACCTAACTGCCTTATCCACTCGGCCATGTGTCCAATTGGACACATGCCCGACTCCGACAAGAAATACCTGAAGAAGGCCGGAGGGTATATCGGCCGAAACGTTGTACAAATAACAATGAAGATGGGGACAATAGTCCGAATAACGCAGATAATACTAATCTTCAAGCCTCATCTCAAACATTCAGAGAAATAGAGTATATTCTGGTAAGGAAGTTTGGCCCGGAGAGCAAAAAAAAAAACAAAAAAAACACACTTGCTTGGTGACTATACTCTTATATATCTTATCTCTATTAATAATGGAGATTCGTTTCCGGTTTTTGTCTGTAACAAAAACTACGTCACTGCTTACGTCACTATACCCGTCATAAATCGTCATAACATAGAATAAGTGGTCGGGGCGGCCTAAAGTCGGTATCAGCCAGTCAGCGAGGGAGTCTATCCCCTTTTCAATAGCGCTAGACCAAGTAGATTGTTTTTAGCGTCTGAGGTGGAGCGCCACACCTACCATCAGCTCCTTACTTTACCGCACAGATCCCTGTGCTACTCATACGCTGAGTTAGCGAGGACCGGTATCGAACTAGGAACCTGGTGGTTTCTAGCCGAACGCTCTACCGACTGAGCTAACCCGGTCCTAAATACACTCAAAATTTGAGCATGCAACATTAGACAGTCCTCATTGTTTTTTAAAACAAGTTTTAATAAATACATCCCCGGTATCATATATTTATATATAGTTTGTTTTATTTTAATAGATATTCAAAGTTAATAGAACTTAGTTTCGATTTCAAATTGTTTTTTGTTTTTTACTCCTTAAATAAATTTGATGATTTCATGATTTATGGTTTAAACTCTCCGACATTTAATTTTTAACTTCCACCTCCTCAAGCAATATCTTTCAAAAAAATATTTTTACATCGCCCGGAGGTTTTTTTTATTTTGCTAGTCTTAATAATGGAGATTGTCTGTATTTTTGTCTGTAACAAAAACTACGTCATAGCTCTACGCCACAGCTTACGTCACAATACTTTTATGCTATATACACCCAAAATTTGAGTAAGCAATTTTTAAAATTGTGTTTTACTCTCGTCCTTTTTTTTGACAGTAACAAGAAGTTAACTAAAAAGTTTACAAATAAATAAACACCTTTGATTTTGTGTAAAATTGATGTGGAAAATATTCAAAATAATTGTTTGATTATTAGATGCACGTAACATTTTATTTGAGAGGGACGGGGCTCAGTTTTCATTTCAAATTGTTTTTTTTTGTTCGATCCCGTCGGCATTCCCCTTAAGGGAGCCCCTCAGGCGCTGGGTAATAAACCCAGCCCTGCCCCTTTAAATCGAGGTTGCAGGTGTTGGGTGGGGGGATTAATCAACTTTAGACATTGATATAATGGAATGACCCATCTCCCCCGTACCTCAACAGTGGCGATGGTTTCTTACCACTATTTAAGAACACACAGATTACTCTGTGCAGAATTCACTGAGACGACGGACTTCTCCTCCTAATACTCACGTGACCTTACTATATAACAGACTTGATAATTGGATTATTGGTAATGTAATGTTATTAGTTCCATCTGTATTGTGAATTTCTTCCTGATAATTTATTTACAAAATAGTTTTACAATAATTAAATCAAATAAATATAAGTGAATAAAAGAGGGATGATAAAAAAAAGTGAATTCTATTCATATTTACATCCTGAGTAATATCATCATCAGCAATCTATCTATCTGTACATATATTACAATATAGGTACAAGTGATAACATACTCGAGTTTCACCGTACGGATCTTCAGGTTTAAATCCACTGAATTAATCAAGATATTGATTAATTGCAGTCGACTACACGTGTGTGTCCCTCGCGAACCGTTTATCGCGAAGGACACACACGTGTAGTCGACTGCAATTAATCAATATCTTGATTAATTCAGTGGATTTAAACCTGAAGATCCTTATGGTAAAACTCGAGTAGGTTATCACTTGTACCTATATTGTAATAAATTTGCTCTACTAACCTACTGAGCACTTTGTATTTGTTATATCGCTGACTTACCTTCCTGAATTTTGCATCATCTAACCATCGTGACCATATTCCCCGGTAAGTCACCTTTTCCATATATATATATATATATTAATATATATATATATATATAATATATATATATATATAAAGGGCAGTTGTGTGAATCTGTATGTCTGGAGGAAACTTCGAAAATAAAACAATCAACGACAATATTATCTATCCATCTATCTATCTATCTATCTATCTATCTATAAAGGGCAGTTATGTGTATATTCATGTCCAGAGGAAACTTCGAAAATAAAACAATTAACGACAAAGTAAATATATATACACATTAAATATCACCAGGGCTTGGTTTTTGAGACTTAATTTATATTAAAATTAAAATTAATTAAAAAATAAAATTCAAATGATAACAGCATGGATTTTTTTCATTTAATATTTTAGATAGTAGACATTAACATTTCATTTCAGAGTAGCTGGATCAATGCAAGGTGTATTTTTTTTTACATAGGGATTTAATGGGGCATCACACGAGGATTCAGTAATAATGGATCTACAGGACTGATTTTTAAAAAATCCCCTTCTACCCAGGCGACGCCGGGTAGCCGTTGCTAGTAAGCAAATAAGAGGGATGATAAAAAAGTGAATTCTTATTCATATTTACACCCTGAGTAATATCATCAGCAAATCTATCTCTCTATACAAAGGCAGTTGTGTGTATATGTATGTCCGGAGGAAACTCCGAAAATTAAACAATTAACGACAAAGTAATATATATATATACACATTAAATATCACCAGGCTTGGTTTTAGAGAAAAATAACAGCAATTATTAAATATATTTGAAACAAATCAATTTACAAATGAGCCGATGTGTGGTGTGTGTGTGTGTGTGTGTGTGTGTGTGTGAGAGAGAGGAGAGAGAGAGAGAGAGAGGGGGGGAAGAGAGAGAAGAGAGAGAGGGAGGACTGTGATTGAGAGATTATGACTGAGAGACAGAGACAGAGACAGAGTGAAACACTGGACAGACTGTGATTGGGACTGACAGAGAGAGAGAGAGAGAGAGAGAGAGAGAGAGAGAGACAGAGACAGAGACAGAGACAGAGACAAGATTAAATTTTCAAAGCCGTAGTATTCCTCCCGCAACTTTGAGTCATCACAATCATCTGACGAAAACAGTGTAAAATTGTTAAATTATAAATTTGGTCATGTAAAAGAAAATATTTTTCTTGTTAAAAAAAATTGTATTAAAACAACCACTGAAAACTTCATTTTGTGTCTGATGATTGTGTGTGACATCTGAAAGTCTGAGAAGTTTGAGGAGCATCATTTTGTTATAATCAACAATTTGAAAGGTTTTAACCAGATCTGCTCTAAAGATACAGTAATTTTACAATTTTAATTGATTTTCATAAATAATTTTTATATATACAAGGTGTGTCAAAAAAAGTGTCGAAATCTTTCGCACTTTTTGACACACTTTGGTTTCTGAAAAAGAAATAACGTTCTATTCTTTGTTCGTTTCTATCTTGGTTAACTTTAAACTCGGCACTTTCATGATACACCTTGTATTCTAAAGAGAACTAACGTTCTAATTATTGTTCATTTCTATCTTGGTAAATACAGTTTTAATCTCGAAACTTTTAGGACCAAACCTTTATTCTGAAAAATAATTAACGGTCTATTCATTGTCATTTCTATCTTGGTAAATACAGCTTCAATCTCGATACTTTTATCAAACACCTTGTATTCGGAAAGAAATTAACGTTCCATTCATTGTTCATTTCTCATTCTGGTAAATACAGCTTTAATCCCGATACTTTTATGACACACCTTGTATTCTGAAGAAATGAACTTTCCATTCATTTTTCATTTCTATTCAGGTAAATACAGCTTCAATCTCGATACTTTTATGACACACCTTGTATTCAGAAAGAAATTAATGTTCCATTTATTGTTCATTTTTATCTTGTAAATACAGCTTCAATCTCGATACTTTTATGACACACCTTGTATTCGGAAAGAAATGAATGTTCCACTCATTGTTCATTTCTATTCTGGTAAATACAGCTCAATCCCGATACTTTTATGACACACCTTTGTATTCTGAAAAAAAATGAACATTCTATTCATTGTTCATTTCTATCTTGGTAAATACAGCTTCAATCTCGATACTTTTATGACAACCTTGTATTCCGAAGAAGTAACGTTCCATTCATTGTTCATTTCTATCTTGGTAAATACAGCTTATCCCGATACTTTTATGACACACCTTGTATTCTGAAAAAAGATTAACGTTCCATTCATTGTTCGTTTCTATCTTGGTAAATACAGCTTCAATCTCGATACTTTTATGACACACCTTGTATATAAACCCAGAGACATTATATCATGAAGTTGTTGGTAATAATTGCACGCAAAAACCAGATTATAACGAATAAATTCATGATATGATTTTGTGGGGGAGGGCGATTCGCTTCCGGATAAATAATTAAAATTTCCCGGAGAAAATATCCGTTTTCCCAAGCAGAGTTCCTCCGCTAATGCTTATTCATTTCTGTGAATTTCTAAAACAAGTGACTGTACTTAATCCGACCTGTTTCCGACCATCTTTTAATTTGGTCGCCATTGTGAATCTGTATTTATCTGTTTAAATAGATGAATAAATATTTTAAAAAATAATATTCTTTTTAATGAATTAGCAAAAAAAAATGATTCTTTTCTATAAACAAGTAGTTTCGTTTAAATCAATCAGTGATATTATTTGAATTGATGAAAGAAAATAAAGAAAAAAAAAACCCTGAACTACCCCGCGTGTTGACCATTGACATTTCTGATTTAACAATGAACGTATTTGATTATGCACTTGGTTGGTTTTCTTAAATAAAATGAAAGCAAAAAAAAATAAAACCAAAAAAAAAAAAAAATAAATAAATAAATAAAGCAAACAAAAAAAACAAAACAAAAAAAAACAAATGAATTCTCGAAAGAAGAGTTCGTTTCAAGCAAACGCATCATCTTACTATTTTTTGTTGTGTTATATATATATTATATATATATATATATATTGTCATAGCCTTCTAAATCAACCTCCTAACCAATATATACACAATGCTTCAAGCAAATTATAAAAACTCTCTTATATATATATGCGTGGATATGGCAGTCCTATATTGTGACATCAAACCGACAAAGTCTGGTGGTATCGTGAGATACTGCTGGGGCGCTCTGGGTTAGTGGTAATGGATGCTTCGGCCCCGAAACCATGCCTGAACCCAGAGTCATCATCGGATGAAGACTTTGTTGGTTGCAATGCTACTGTGTAAATAAGCAGTCATTGTATGAAGTATATATATATATATATATATATATATTATTATATATATATATATATATATATATATATATATATATATATATATAAGTGAGTTTTATAATTTGCTTGAAGCGTTGTATATATTATTGGTTAGGAGGTTGATTTAGAAGGCTATCACAATGCAGGTGTAAAAAAAAAATAATAATACGGTAACAATGGTGTTGTGTGTTAACCTGTATTTAATTCTTGAATTTTCGAGATAATATCTCTTTTTCAAAAGATCACTGGAACTGAAGCAGTCTAGTTATGCCATTTCTTTTTAAGTACATTTTTTTTTTTGAAAATGATGGTATTTTTATATAACTGTATTCTCGTGTTGTATGTTTACGTGAATGCGGCTTTTTTTTTGGGAGGTTGTATGTTGTCATGCGCGTGTCCATGAAAATGCGTGTTGGTTGTGACATTATGACTGTATCCTAGCGCGGGATTGCACGTGTGTATGTGCGTATTAAAGAGCGCATTTGTGTTTGGTGGCCATGGTGATGTATAATATTTCGTGTTGGATGTAATATAAATCAATTTAATCATTTATATATATATATATATATATATATATATATATATTGTACGCAGGTATTATAGAACAACATGGAACATTTCTTTTTCATTATCTGGATTTGTATTTATTCCAGTCTTCTGGCGATCTTTGTAATGTTAGGATCCAGTTGGAATAGGATTCATCCCATACTATCTACCCGAGCGCTTTCGACTGCTTCTTCAGTCGTCATCAGTGAGCTATATGATTTGGTGTTAGTTCGTTCTTTAGTTCTTTTATCTATTTTGTTTTTAAATTAGAAGAGTCCATTATTTTTAGAGGATTGTTGTGTTTAGTGTATTAGTTATTAAAGATAGCTATATATATTATGACCGATGTTGAATGCTATTTTATTAATGTTAGGTTTTTATTATTTTTTGGCATATTACTTCAATAATTTGTAGGCGTTTCTTGTTATTTTTATAGAGGGTTTTGGTGTTTCGATGAGAATTTTCCTAATGTCGGAAGAGGTGAATTTATCTAAATGTTTTGTAATTAAATGTTGTTTTATGCACTAGTATCAGAGAGATGGTATGTAAGACGATGGGAGAGTGTTGTAGTGGTATGTCCAATGTAGCTATTAATATTTGATTTGTTTTCTGAGAGCACTCTCGGAACAGGCAAGTGAATTTATAGACTATATTAGTTTGGTTTAGGGAGTTTTTAGGGAGAAGACTGGAAAAGATACAAATCAATCATGAAAAATAAATTTTCCGTGTTGTTCAATAACACCTGTCTACAAAATAACTTGCGCTGCCAAAATACACAATACACACACACAGACACAGACACACACACACACCACACACACACACCACATTATATATATATATATATATATATATATATATTATTGAGGATATGTGCTTAATTGAAGTCATACCTAATTTTGAAAATTAATTAGTTAATAATTAATGAATTTGGGCGAGCATATATGTTCCAATGTAAGGCTAAACAAATCGAGAAAATGTCAATCCCTGTATGTACATTTCGACCTATTAGGTCTCACCAGCAAGGTTATAGACATAGGAGACTGCTCCGTGTTGTGGTATAAACAATGTAATTCATCATTTGTTTTATTATTGTTTGGAGATGGACAGTTAAATAACTAATAAAATAATTAAATAAATAACTTTGTTTTTTTTCCATTGTCTTTTTGGAAGGGAAAGAATTATTAACGACTAAATTTAATATTTTAGATTTTTTAATAGAAACTTACAAATATTATTCTATTATTATCTATAGGGGATGTACATTTATGTATTATGCTTTTTCGTATATTTTCATCTAATTCAAAATTTCTATTATTCCTATTAATAATGGAGATTCGCTTCGGTTTTTGTCTGTAACAAAAACGACGTCACTGATTACGTCACACTACCTAAAACGTCATAACGTAGAATAAATACACTCAAAACTTGAGCATGCAATGTTAGACAGTCTCATGGGTTTTTTTTAAACAAGTTTTAATAAATACATACCTGGTATTATCTATCTATATATAGTTTGTTTTATTTAATATATATTTAAAGTTATCAAACTAAATTTCCATTTCATTTTTTAAAATTTTCTAATAAATTTATTTTATTTTTTACTCCTTTAATAAATTTGATGATTTTACTTTACTTATGATACAAACTCTCTGTTATTAAATTTTCAACTATATATATATATATATATATTATATTATATATATATATATGGGGTACTTACTACTCACATATATCCCCAACACAACCTGGCGCTTGGGTGAAAGTGCTGGGACTTCCTGAGGGTTTCCTCTCGTGATGTGGCTCAATACTACTCGAGACAGCACCCTGCAGCAACTCGGCAGCCCAGTAGTCTCGGACTTTGCCCTGCCACTGGACCAACTGCGGGACGACTTTCACTCTCTCTCTCCTCCTGTCTGTCTGTCTGTCTGTTTTTCTCTCTCTCTATATAATATTTATATACATATATATATGGGAGAATATATGCTTAATTGAAGTCGTACCTAATTTTGAAAATTAATTAATTGATGATTAATGAATTTGGCTGGAATACCTATTCAAATGTAAGGCAAAACAAATCGAGAAAAATCAATCTCTGTATGTATATTTCAGCCTATTAGCCTAATCAGCAGAGCTATAGACAGGAAGACTGCTTTGTGTGTGATTCGAACCCTGACTGTCAACCTGACAGGGCGGAACTCTAACCATTACACCAGCACAGAACATTTGTCCTGTCTATAGCTCTGCTGATGAGGCCTAATAGGCTGAAATGTACATACAGAGATTGATTTTCTTGATTTGTTTAACCTTATATTTGAATAGTGATGCCCGCCTAATCATTAATCATCAATTAATTAATTTTCAAAATTAGGTACGACTTCAATTAAGCACATATTCTCCCAAATTGTCGGCTAAAAAAGCCATATCAAACACAGTGTTTGTTTGTTTACTTCTCATTATATATATATTATATATATATATATAATATATATATATATGAGGAAAAATGAGTAAAGAAAAGAAATGTAAATGGATAAAATGAATTTAATCGATATCACATTAATCGATATCACTTACACATGTGTTTCGGTCAGTTTATGTGTGTGAAAATATTTCTCACACATAGAAGAATCGACCTTCATCAGAGTGAACATTTATTTTTAGAAATTAAAATAAATGTTCACTCTGATGAAGGTCGATTCTTCTATGTGTGCGAAATATTTTCAACACACATAAACTGACCGAAACACATGTGTAAGTGATTCGATTAATGTGATATCGATTAAATTCATATTTACATTTACATTTCTTTTCTTTACTCATTTTCCTCATATTGTCAGATTCATTTCCTTTTCCATTTTCACACACACACACATATATATATATTAATTTTCAAATTGAAAATATTGAAGAGGCACCATGACGTTTGTTAATAAGTAAGGTTAACAAAGTATTATGTTTAATTAGATTATCAAGTTAAACATAATGCTTTGTTAACCTTATTAACAAACGTCTTGGTTCCTCTTCAAATATTTTCAATTTGAAAATTAATTACTTTTCCAATTATTCCCTCAACGATACTGAAGAGTTTGTACTCAAACACGGTCTTGAGTTTTGTATAATATTATATATATATATATATATATATAGTGTGTGTGTGTGTGTGGTGTGTGCGTGTGTATATATATATATATATGTGTGTGTATATATATATTATATGTGGTATATATTATATATGTGGTGTGTGTATATATATGTGTGTATATATATATTGTGTGTGTGTGTATATATATATGTGTGTGTGTGTATATATATGTGTGTGTTATATATATGTGTGTGTAATATATAGTTATATATGTGTGTGTTATATATTGGTATATTAATGTGTGTGTATATATATATATGTGTGTGTGTGTGGTATATATATGTGTGTGTTTTGTGTATATAATGTGTGTGTGTATATATATGTGATATATATGTGTGTGTATATATATATGTATTATATATATATGTGTGAGTGTGTGTAAGTGTGTGTGTGATATTGTGTGTGTATACATCATCATCATCATCATCATGTCGTGCTGGCAGCACGATATCCATGACAATCTCTCGCCAACCCTAACCCTAACCCTATTCATTCATCGCTCCTAGGAGTTCTTCTGCGCAAGCATCTTCACATAGTTGTGTTAAGTATCTGGTCGGCATCCTTAGTTCCAGATGTAGTAAGTAAGTAAGCAAGCCATAAGAATCCGGTGTATAGTATTCTTTGTAAGTCCGACGTCCAAGAGAATCCGAGTGTCAATGACATAAGTTTAGAATGGGGCCTCTATAATACAGCAGAAGCAGCAGCAGCAGTGCCAGTGATTGGACAATAGGAATGCCTTCGGTGGTCACGTGGTAGTCACGGGTCTATATTTAGGAGTAGGTATCTACCACACGCCTTATATCGAAAATAAATCCACAAGTTGATCAATGTACGTCCTTTGGGGCACCCACGTTTGCATATCCGCGTGTGGTTTCCACAGGAAGAATGTCGCTTATCAGCTCGTCCTTGCTCCTCCAGCAGTGTCCTGCATGCCTAGTCCGTCTCACACGGATGGTTTGTGAGATATGGGGCAGGTTGCCATACAGCTGCTCCCTGGGGGGTGTGTTTCTACGACTTGTTCAAGACTGTACGCAGCATTCTTGTGCAGCTCCCATCTAGCATATTCTCAAGGCGCCTCGTTAAGGTCCAGGTGTGCAGCCATACAGCAGTACTGATATAACCACGACCTGGAAGACATGTCGCTTTAGCTTGTCAGTGAGATCAGATTTCCATATGACTGACAATTTGTTTGTGGTCAGCCATACCTTCCTATTCGTCGATTAATATTGTTATCTGTGTATGAGATATTACTACCTAGGTATGTGAATTGTTCTACTGACTTGAGAGGCTACCGTCTAGTGTGGAGATGTCTCTTTCTTTTTGAAGCTCATGAACTCTGTTTTTATCAGAGTTCACATAGAGGCCGATATTCTTGCTGCCTCCTCCAGGCTAGTAGTAGTGAATCAGCCTGTGCCAGTGTATCTGCAAGAAGTTCGAGGTCATCAGCATAGTCTGCCTCAGTGACAGTTCTGCGGGATATCTCCTGTTTCTTGCCTTTCTTAATGTGAGACCTTTTTCTTTTATGGTATCTAATGATGTTCGGAGTACATAGTCTAGGCATATTATAAATATATATGGTGCTAATGTATCTTCTTGTAGGACTCCAGCGGCGATGTCAAAGAAATCTGTGTCGCCATCAGGTGAGCGTACCATTGCTTTAGTGTCTTTGTAGAGAATCATTATAGCGGCAACCGTTTCTTTGGGGAGACATACGCTAGTAGTAATTGTTCCATTTTTCCTCTGTGTATGGAATCAAATGCCTGGACAAATCTACTAATAGTAGCGTTGCCTCCAGATTCTTTGCTCGAAACCCCTTCTATGAACCGTCGTACAGTCAGGATCTGAGAGGTTGTGGATCGATTTCTGCAGAATCCATTTTGGTGTTTCCTAAGGATTTCTCTATTTTCGGGCCGGATTCGATTAAAGAGAAGGACACTATATATCTTAGCTGCAATGGCAGTAAGAGTTATGCTTCTGTAGTTTTTAGCTATTCCTAGGTCTCCCTTTTTGGGAATGGGAAGATGATGTATATATAGTATGATTGTTGTGTTATATGTGTATATATATGTGATGTGTGTGTATATATATGTATGTGCGTGTGTATATATGTATATATATATGTATGTGTGTGTGTGTATATGTATATGTATGTATGTGTGTATATATGATGTATATGTGTGTGTGCGTTATATTATATATATGTGTGTGTGTGTGTGTGTGTGTATGTGTATATATAGTATGTGTTGTGTGTTGTATATATTGTTTGTGTGTGTGTGTGTGTGTGTGTTTATGTGTAAAGAATGAAATATATAAATTGAAGAAACTGATCGAAAAGACGTCGAAAAAATCATGCTTATCCAATAGAACAAGCAATAATAGATCTAATATAAATATTGTAAAACTAGTTTTAGACGAAAATCTCTCTCTCTCTCTCTCTCTCTCTCTCTGTTTCTCTCTGTTTTCTCCCCTCTCTCTATCTCTCTCTCTCTCTGTTTGTCTCTTTCTCCATCTCTCTGTTTGTCTCTTTTCTCTTATCTCTCTCTTTCTCTCTGTCTCTTTCTCTATCTCTCTCCTTCTTTATGTTTGTCTCTTTCTATATCTGTGTGTGTGTGTGTGTGTCTCTCTCTCTCTCTCTCTCTCAGTCTCTTTCTCCATCTCAGTCTCTCTCTCTCTATCTATCTCTCTGTTTGTCTCTTCTCTCTCTCTCTATCTGTTCCTCCCCTCTCTCTCCCTCTTCTCTGTTTGTCTCTNTTTTTTTTTTTTTTTTTACTCCTTTAATAAATATGAGGATTTGTCTTACTTATGATACAAACCCTCTGACATTGAATTTTAACTGGCAATGTCTTTCCAAAAATTATTTTTTTACGACGCCCGGAGAGTGTTTATTTTTGCTAGTTATTTTAAAAGATGGATACAGATGAACTTTAAGCTCATCTAATAACACGTGTAATCCACAGCATAGGGAACAAGTCTAGGAGAAGGAAAACTCTGAATTAAAACATGTTAAACCCCACTTTGGAATTTGACCTTGTGTCACATCCCACTTGTGGAAAGGGGTTGGGAAATATCTGAAGATAAAAATGCGAGTTTAGAAATTAATAATCAAACAGGATTATCCGTTCCTATTTGATATTTAAAACTCAATATTCAAATTAGTCGTCCACATTCATAAAAGTACTAGTGTTACATAATTATTAGATACCAATATTTATGGCAATAGTGTAGAAATCATAATGGCGATTAGTGCAGCTGATGGCCTTGAGAGTGAGTGACGGTGCTTGACCTCACTCTCACCTTGCCTTCCGGGGATAAATCGTGAGAACGGAAGGCATAGAAGACCCTGTCTTCCGGTTTAAGGATAGTAAGGACTCAGTTAGTTAACAAGTAGGAGCCGAGCTCGTATGATGTAAGTCTCATGTGGCGCAGATGTCTGGTTTGGGGATTTACAAATAAAGTAACATTAAAGTAAATTGAAGTCTTGTTGTATTTACCTAAAAACTAACAACGACACAGGGCTTCTGATAAGGAGAAATCCCTAACAGAAACCAGGCGCGAAGTCCCCAAGAAATCCAGACGCTAGACCAGACCAAGACCATGATAAGAAACCAAAGTCGGCCAGAAGAAAAGACGACTAGAAGTAAGAAGTAAGAAAGGGTACAACACTAGAGGCCTGTTGGTAGAGACGTAAATCATACATTTCTCAAAGCTATAGTTCACTGATGTGAATAATAGCAACAGTTCGACATAATATCAACACACCACACACACACACACACACACACACACACACACACACAGAGAATATTCTTCTAGAATGTCTCTCAGCTCCGTCATTACGGACATCTTGATGGCCGCAATGCATTCAAAACGGGCCGCCTTGATGAGCCCCTTCAGCTTGGAAGGACAATAGTTGTGACAGGACAAATCGTGACTTTTTATTTTACCAAAGCTGAGGGGGCTCATCAAAGGGAACCGTTTTGAATGCGTTAAGGCCATCAAGAGGTCTGTAACAACGGAGCAGGGAGACATACCAGAAGAATCTTCCAGCCGGAAGCGTGGGAAATTGCATTAGATTCGAGAGGGAGGACTATTTTGGAGGAAAAACATTTAGTTTGTTCTTTGGATTTTAAATGAATCGTTTGTGACAACAGTCTCATTGCTTTTCAAACACACCTCGTATATACCCAGTAGTATGTGTATGGATTCCTCATTAAAATGGCCATGTATACTTCAAACGAGTATGAGAGAAAAAATAATCTTTTCATGAATGGCATGTAATATTTATTATTATTTAAGAGAATTTTTTGTAGGAAGCGCGTGGTGTAATGGTTAAAGTCAAGGGAAATGGACTCGTCGCCCTGAGTTCAAATCCTGGACGTGGTAATTGCATTTTCACTTAGCATTAATACCCTTGGAAAGGTATGAATCCTACTCTCCTCCAGCTATGGGTCAATAGCAGGGCAGACTGTTGTTTTTTTAAACCATGGCTAGGTAACCAGTCTAGGAGAAGGAAAACTCTGAATTCAAACCCGTTGAACTCCGCTTAAGAAATTGACCTTGTGTCGTATCCTGCTCGTGCGGAGGGGTTGGTATTATATATATATATTAGAGAAAAACTGTTTTGAAAGAAGACTTCATAATTAATCAACTTTAGACAAGATAATTGGATTATAGATAAGTAAAGTAAAGTCGTCGGGGCGGCCTAATGTCGGTATCAGCCAATCAGCGAGGGAGTCTATCCCCTTTTCATTAGCGCTAGATCAAGGAGATTATTTAGCATCTGAGGTGAAGCGCCACACTACCATCAGCTCCTTACTTTACCGCACATTCCCTGTGCTAATCATACGCTGAGTTGCGAGGGCGGGTTTCGAACTAGGAACCTATGTTATTAGTTCCATTTGTATTGGTCTTTTGTTCCAAGATGGTTGTGAATTTGTTCCTGAAAAATTTATTCACAAAATAGTTGAAAACTGTTTTTGAAAGAAGACTTCATAATTAACCAACTTTAGGCATTTTATTTACCTGTTACCCCACTTATACAGGTTAGCACAAGGCCCTATTAACGTGGAACCACCCATAAACCGAAGCTCACGGGTGAAAAGTTGGTCGATCCCGTCGGCATTCCCCCTTAAGGGAGCCCCTCAGGCGCTGGGTATAAACCCAGCCCTGCCCTGCCCTTTAAATCGAGGTTGCAGGTGTTGGGTGGGGGGATTAATCAACTTTAGACATTGATATAATGGATGACCATCTCCCCCGTACTCCAACAGTGCGATGGTTCTTACCACTATTTAAGAACACACAGATTACTCTGGCAGAATTCACTGAGACGACGGACTCTCCTCCTAATACTCACGTGACCTTACTATATAACAGACTTGATAATTGGATTATTGGTAATGTAATGTTATTAGTTCCATCTGTATTGTGAATTTCTTCCTGATAATTTATTTACAAAATAGTTTGACAATAATTAAATCAAATAAATATAAGTGAATAAAAGAGGGATGATAAAAAAAAGTGAATTCTATTCATATTTACATCCTGAGTAAATCATCATCAGCAATCTATCTATCTGTACATATATTACAATATAGGTACAAGTGATAACATACTCGAGTTTCACCGTACGGATCTTCAGGTTTAAATCCACTGAATTAATCAAGATATTGATTAATTGCAGTCGACCACACGTGTGTGTCCCTCGCGAACCGTTTATCGCGAAGGACACACACGTGTAGTCGACTGCAATTAATCAATATCTTGATTAATTCAGTGGATTTAAACCTGAAGATCCTTATGGTAAAATCGAGTAGGTTATCACTTGTACCTATATTGTAATAAATTGCTCTACTAACCTACTGAGCACTTTGTATTTGTATATCGCTGACTTACCTTCCTGAATTTTGCATCATCTAACCATCGTGACCATATCCCGCGTAAGTCACCTTTTCCTATAATATATATATATAATATATATATAATATATATATATATATATATATATATATAAAGGGCAGTTGTGTGAATCTGTATGTCTGGAGGAAACTTCGAAAATAAAACAATCAACGACAAATTATCTATCTATCCATCTATCTATCTATCTATCTATCTATCTATAAAGGGCAGTTATGTGTATATCTATGTCCAGAGGAAACTTCAGAAAAAAAACAATTAACGACAAAGTAAATATATATACACATTAAATATCACCAGGGCTTGGTTTTTGAGACTTAATTTATATTAAAATTAAAATTAATTAAAAAATAAAATTCAAATGATAACAGCATGGATTTTTTTCATTTAATATTTTAGATAGTAGACATTAACATTTCATTCAGAGTAGCTGGATCAATGCAAGGTGTATTTTTTTTTACATAGGATTTAAATGGGGCATCACACGAGGATTCAGTAATAATGGATCTACAGGACTGATTTTTAAAAAATCCCCTTCTACCCAGGCGACGCCGGGTAGCCGTTGCTAGTAAGCAAATAAGAGGGATGATAAAAAAGTGAATTCTTATTCATATTTACACCCTGAGTAAATCATCAGCAAATCTATCTCTCTATACAAAGGAGTTGTGTGTATATGTATGTCCGGAGGAAACTCCGAAAATTAAACAATTAACGACAAAGTAAATATATATATATACACCACCAACCTCCCTCTCTCTCTCTGTTTCTCTTCCCTCTCTCCCCCTCTCTCTCTCCCTGTTTGTCTCTTTTCTCTCTCTCACTCTCTCTCTTCTCTATGTTTGTCTCTTTCTATCTGTGTGTGTGTGTTGTCTGCTTCTCTCTCTCTCTCTCTCTCTTTGCCCCCTCTCTCTTGTTGTCTCTCTCTTCTCTCTCTCTCTCTGTTTGTCTGTCTCTGTCTCTGTCTCTCTCTCTGTCTCTCTCTCTCTGCGTTGTCTCTCTGTTTTGTCTCTCTCTCTCCTCTGTTGTCTCCTTCTCCATTCTCAATCTATCTATCTATCTCACTGTTTGTCTCTTTCTCTCTCTCTCTAATCTTTTCTCTCTCTCTTTCTCTCTCTCTCTGTTGTTACTTTCTCTCTGTGTTTCTCTCTCTCTCTCTCTCTCTCTCTCTCTCTCTCACTGTTTATCTCTTTCTCTCTCTCTTTTCTCTCTCTCTGTTTGTTACTTTCTCTCTCTGTTTGTCTCTTTCTCTCTTTCTCTCTGCTCGTCTCTTTCTCTCCCTCTCTTTGTCTCTTTCACCCTCTCTCTCTCTTTGCCCCCCCTCTCTCTCTCTTGCTCCCCTCTTCTCTCTCTTGCTCCCCTCTCTCTCTCTCTCTCTCTCTCTTTGCCCCCTCTCTCTCTCTTGCTCCTCTCTCTCTCTCTCTCTCTCTTGCCCCCCTCTCTCTCTCGTACAATGCAGTTCTTATAATGTTCACCAGATAAAATGCAAAACTATGAATATTTATTTAACATAAGTTTTCTATAATCGACAAAGAAACATTGAGTGAATCAAACGATGGATATTTGAGCCTCATTAAATGTCGCCCTCTACAAAATAGAAAGGATTGTTTATTTGTTTCAATGATTTTTTGTCCATTATTTTCCTGTCACGTTTGTGTTAAATCAGCGCAATAATTGTCTTTGTTTTATCTAAATACTCTAAAGTTGTCTGGTCGGTTTTCAAAAGGAAAAAACAATAGATGTTTTCTGTTAGATAAAATAGTGTATGATTGTTTTGAAAAGATGTTCAACTTGTGGGGAAAAGGGGGGAATACGATGCAATTAGTAAAGGCTGATAACACCGGAGAGTGTAACTAAGGGGAGGTAATAAGGAATTGAAGATGAAGAAATGGAGAGAGAGAGAGAGAGAAGAGAGAGAGAGGGGGGAGGAGAAAGGGTCAGGGACAGAGACAGAGATTATGACTGACAGAGAGAGAGAGAGAGAGAGAGAGAGAGAGAGAGAGAGAGAGAGAGGAGAGACTAAAAGAAGAAAGGCAAAGAGAAACACGCACCCACACAAACACAGCGAGAGAGAGAGAGAGAGAGAGAGAGAGAGAGAGAGGAGAAAGGGTCAGGGACAGAGACAGAGATTATGACTGACACACACACACACAGAGAGAGAGAGAGAGAGAGACAGAGAGAGAGAGACTAAAAGAAGAAGGCAGAGAGAAACACGCACACACACAAACACAGCGAGTGAGCGAGAGGGAGAGAGAGAGAGAGAGAGAGAGAGAGAGAGAGAGAGAGAGAGAGAGAGAGAGAGAGAAAGATACACTAAGAGAGAGAAAAGAGACACTGAGAGAGAGAGAGAGAGAGAGAGAAACAGGGACGTAGAGAGAGAAAGAGACAGAGACAGAGACAGAGAGCGAGAGAGAAAGAGAGAGAGAGAGAGAGAGAGAGAGAGAAAGGGAGAGAAAGGGAGAGAGACAGAGACTGTGACTGAGAGATTGTGACTGACATAGAGAGAGAGAGAGAGAGAGAGAGAGAGAGAGAGAGAGAGAGAGAGAGAGTCTGAGACAGAGAGATTGTGACTGACACACACACACACAGAGAGAGAGAGAGAGAGAGAGAGAGAGAGAGAGAGAGAGAGAGAGAGACTGTGACTGAGAGATTGTGACTGTGACTGAGAGACAGAGAGAGACAGACAGAGAAAGAGAGAGTGAGACACTGAGACAGACTGTGACTGAGAGATTGGGACTGAGAGAGAGAGAGAGAGAGACAGACAGACAGAGAGAGGGAGAGAGAGAGTGAAGGAGAGAGTCAGACAGACAGACAGAGATAGAGACAGAGTAATTGGAAAAAGAAAAAAAACTTGGCTTCATTGTTTAAAAAGACGATGAAAACAAATTGGATCATTTTCTTTTTATATCTTCTGTCATTTTGACATTGTACTTTTTCTCTGAAAAGCTTTTAAGGATTCCCATTCCCCAATAACAAAAAAAAGAAGATTTATTGATGTCAATCGATAATCGATGACTGGTGTTACCTTACAAATGATGGAAGCTGAACACACAGAAAATTGTTCTTTTAAACATAGATTAGAGATTTTATGAAAAGAATTACAGCCATTCCACATAAGTCAATATTGAACTTAGGTTATTTAAAATATTACATGGATTAAGACCAATTTATCACATACCTACAATTCAATATCACATATATAAGACCCATTTATCACATACCTACAATTCAAGTCTTTGTAGCTCATAGTGTAGTGAAATTTATTTTGCGGTAAGTTTTTAAATTATAACTAGAATGTAGTTAAATTTTGTGTTTAGCTCTGTTGTGCAAGCCAACCTTTTTTTTTATTTTATATTTTCTACTTGATTTTGTTTAATATATTTTTGTTTTCGAAACTGTCATATTTACTTAACTTTATTTTACGGTTGTTTTGAATAAAAAGAAAAAAGAATATTTGCATTTACTTGTTTGTAAAAACAACTTGGGGGTGGTTAACTTTTATCACCTTCAAACCACTAAAAGTTATTAGTCGATAAAAATGCTTTCAAACCGCCAAAAAAGTATTTTAGATTTGGGAGGCGGTAACATATTTACATGTCGAGAAAACCTGGGGGCGCTTAAAATATCACTTTATCCCATTAACGTTTCATGAAAAATACCTCTTAAACAACAAGGGATTCCATAAGTACCACGGGTCGATTTTTTTTAGCAGGTACGACTTAGTGTTTTAAGGCAGGTGGCCAGGGCGTATTTATCCGATATGCACCTTTTTTAAGTCGAAAGACCAATTTATCACATACATACAATTCAATATCACATATATGAGACTCATTTATCACATACCTACAATTTAATATTACTTATATAATAATCCTTTATCACATACCTACAATTCAATATCACATATATAACCCATTTATCAGATATGTAAGACTCATTTATCAGATACCTACAATTCAATATCAAATATATGACCCATTTATCCCATATATAAGACTCATTTATTACATACCTACAATTCAATATCACATATATGAGACTCATTTATCACATACCTACAATTCAATATCACGTATATAATACTCATTTATCACATATATAAGACTCACTTATCACATACCTACATTTCAATATCACATATATAAGACTCATTTATCACATATATAAGACTAACTTATCACATACCTACATTTCAATATCACATATATAAGACTCATTTACACAATATCACATATATATCACATACCTACAATTCAATATCACATATATGAGACTCATTTATCACATACCTACAATTCAATATCACATATATGAGACTCATTTATCACATACCTACAATTCAATATCACATATATAAGACTCATTTATCACATACCTACAATTCAATATCACATATATAAGACTCACTTATCACATACCTACATTTCAATATCACATATATAAGACCCATTTATCACATACCTACAATTCAATATCACATATATAAGACCCATTTATCACATACCTACAATTCAATATCACTTATATAAGACCAATTTATCACATACCTACAATTCAATATCACATATATAAGACCCATCTATCACATACCTACAATTTAATATCACTTATATAAGACCAATTTATCACATACCTATAATTCAATATCACTTATATAAGACCAATTTATCACATACCTACAATTCAATATCACATATATAAGACTCATTTATCACATACCTACAATTCAATATCACTTATATAAGACTCATTATCATATACCTACAATTCAATATCACATATATAAGACACATTCCCATATACCTAATCTTGAAAATTCTCAGAATAAGATACATTGTTTTTGTGAATTTTTATTTGAATGTGACAAGAACCTTGCCAATGTTTAATCACCCGTCTTCTAACCTCCAGTTTGTAACTCAAACATGTTTAATCAACATAAAAAACATAATTGAATTTATTTTGATTAGTTTTCAAGATTTTAATTTTTAGCACAATGTCACTGTATAACCTAAAAGAATGATCTTTAAAAACATTGATAATCATCTGAATGCCAGAATTTGTCTTGTGTTTTTTTGTTGTTCTTTTTTAACCTTTTTTTTCCTAACGTCACATGTACATAAGATTGGTTTGGTTTGTTTTATTTTACGGCATATCAACCTCAGTGGGTCATTTAATGCCGATGAAGTTTTGAAATAAATTCATTCTTAATGGATAATACAATTTTTTTAAATGAATATATTTTTCTATTTAACCGATAGATGGAACCCTAACAGGTACTACCACTCCGGGTCAGAGTGAACCAGGGAGCAATGGTGATGAAGGGGTGCTCCACATTCCCCAAACCTCCAAAACTGGAACCTCACCAGCAGATAGAGTTTAACGTCATTCCCAGGACATGTAGACCCGCAGCCACCGCCTTCTAGCACCCATATGATAAAAAGGGGTTGGGGCTTGCCATAAGGGCAAATAGGGTTGGGAAAATCATATAAGTGCTAGGGCTTGAAATGACCAGCCGATTGATCGGAGGGGGCCTCTCCGACCGCCCGTCTAGCCCAAGATAGGGCCAAAGTGGAGTATTGCATGTCATGAACTGCTCAGCTACCTGGGTTCTATCCTTCAGCATCACGGGTCGCCACCCACGACCAACAGGTGGCCCCATTGGGGGAGTCTTACCCCTATGCAGAGGTGCAGTCGGTGCATTCTAACACCCCAGCCGACAGGGCGGTGTACATAAAATTAGAACAACTTAACAATATAATGTTTCATTACAACCAAATTAGATGCATTAAAGAACGAAAAAGATTGTTAATTATGCGTAACACACATTCTTGACCCGAAAAATACGGAGTCGTTTAAACACCAGTGTGCACCGGCCAATCTATAGCACCTTACATCTATTTATACCAGA
>CM042171.1:72233152-72253152 GCA_023376005.1 Doryteuthis pealeii
CGAACTAGGAACCTTGTGGTTTCTAGCCGAGCGCTCTACCGACTGAGCTAACCCGGCCCCATGTATAAAATGTAACAGGAAAAAAGCGCAATGGCGTGTCGCATAGTCTGTAAGAGAAAACCCCTTGATCTTTTGATTTCTGTTGTATCCATGGCAACCACCTCATTATGAAAAATCATCCACAGACATCTGTTCCTCATTCTTAGATTTAATGCATATGTTACACGTAGAAGGGAATTCGTAAAACCATTTTTAAAAAAAGGAAAGATTCTGTTGACAATCCCGACAATCCTTTTGCGTTTTGATTATTTGAAGTTTATTTTCTCATCTTATCGTTATCTATACAACGTACTCTCCGGCCTTCTTCGGGTATTTCTTGTCAGACTCGGGAACTTTCTCTTCGAGATCGGAAACCTTATTGCCCGGTGCCTGAGGCGACCCCTAGAGGGGGAATGCCGACGGGATTAACGCAGTTTTTGCACCCGCCATCCATGAGTCTCGGCTTGTGCCTTGGTATTCTTTAATGTTGGGTCTGAGCCGTTGGTTGTTCCTTGGTGTTCCTTAGTGTTGGGTATGATCCTTTGGTTGTTCCTTGGTGTTCCTTAATGTTGGGTATGAGCCGTTGGTTGTTCATTGGTGTCCCTTAATGTTGGGTATGATCCTTTGTTTGTTCGTTGGTGTTCCTTTTTTGGGTATGATCCTTTGGTTGTTCCTTGGTGTTCCTTAGTGTTGGGTATGATCATTTGGTTGTTCCTTGGTGTTCTTAGTGTTGGGTATGATCCTTTGGTTGTTCCTTGGTGTCCTTAGTGTTGGGTATGATCCTTTGGTTGTTCCTTGGTGTTCCTTAGTGTTGGGTATGATCCTTTGGTTGTTCCTTGGTGTTCCTTAGTGTTGGGTATGATCCTTTGGTTGTTTCTTGGTGTTCCTTAATTTGGGTATGATCTTTGTTTGTTCGTTGGTGTTCCTTTTTGTTGGGTATGATCCTTTGGTTGTTCCTTGGTGTTCCTTAGTGTTGGGTATGATCCTTTGGTTGTTCCTTAGTGTTCCTTAATGTGGGGTATGGTCCTTTGGTTGTTCATTGGTGTTCCTTAGTGTTGGGTATGATCCTTTGGTTGTTCCTTGGTGTTCCTTAGTGTTGCAGGTCCGTTCATCAATGTCAAATAGAGTGCAAATGAACGGCTGTCAATATCAGCGAATAAATAGTTAACTAACCACATATTCGATTTGTTGATTGGCTGGAGTTTAAACCACATCACATCGCTTAGTCTATAAATTTAAGTGGTGGATGGCAGTACGCCTTATATACCCAAAATAATCCAACATATTTCCGTTCTCATTTCGGAATGGAGTGATGGGTGATAGTAAAAAATAATCGTTATATACTTATCTCATTTTCGGTGCTACGTGGAGAGGCTCGAATCTGGTTGCTGGGCTGATGTTGAGTTGATTTTGGCACTCTTTGATGCTTTGCGTTTGGAACCAAAATGGGGTGCTGGGGGATATCTTTACTTGTGCCATTTATTGTTTTCAGCAATAACACAAGGCGACATCTTTTTTATCATGAGATTTTTATTCCCCCACCACACCAAGTCAAAACTACCCTGAGTGAGAGCCACGTCCCACTCAGTCAACGCATTGTACCAAACTCCCTCAACATTCTCACCTCTTACTCGTTCATACTTCGCCACGTGACATTTCATCGACAAATGAGAAAACTCCATGTCGCTTTGTGCTGATTCATCTTTAAAATTTTCTATGCTAACCTACTCTCTCTCTCTCTCTCTTTCTCTCTCTCTCTCTCTCTCCTAAATATATTTCTTTCTGCCATTCTCTCTCTTTCTCATTCTCTGTCACTCCGTCTCTCCTTCCTTAGTATATTTGCCTCTTTCTTAATGCCCTCTTCTCTCTCTCTCTCTCTCTCTCTCTCTCTCTCTCTCTCTCTCTCTCTCTCTCTCTCTCTCTCTGTGTGATTTCTACTTCGACACATAAACATTCGATATGAAGATTCTAATTCCAGGTAAATTGTTCTTCGTTTCTTCAATCTTTTCATCGCTCTCTCCTCTCATTAAAGGATGTCTCTCTCTCTCTCTCTCTCTCTCTCTCTCTCTCTCTCTATATATATATATATATATATATATATATATATATATATATATATTACTATCTATATCGTAATCTTAGGTGCTGGGAAGATTGCAGAATCTTTCTCAGAACCTCTGTTTTGCTTCCTTTGTCTCTATCTTTCTCTCTCTCTTTTTGTTTCTCTATTTCTCGATGTGTAAAATCACACGCACAAATACGTACACACACACGTACACACTCTCTCTCTTTCTCTTTCTCTCTCTTTCTCTCTCTCTCTCTCTCTCTCTCTCTCTCTCTCACACACACAGAATCTCACACACTCTCTTTCTCCAGCTCTCTGTATCACTCTTTCTGTAAATAGTCTCTTTATTCAAATCCTTATGATAGGTACATGTACATGTGCATGTAGGTGTATATCTTAGACTAATTAGGAGAAGTAGAAAGGTCACCAAATGCGAACTTGATTAAATTTGATAAGAATACTTTATCTAGAATTTTGTTTTTGCAGATAAATTTTACAAATTATTTTTGCAGAACAAATTTTGAATAAATAACCTGCAATTATACAGTAGGCTTGCGACAATGCGAGATCTGTACTGAGTTACAGCTTGCTTGTTGCCTTGTCTTACCAATTCGACGGTCATTGGAATATTGCTTCTTCAGTGAGTATGATGTGTATTCTACAATCATGACCATTCGGCAGAATATCTAAGCACTACTGAACTAGTGCCCAAAGTAGCTGATATTTATGGCACTCAGGAATACTCCATTCGTGCATTTGGGTGATTCTATTCCTTGAGTCCTGATTGGATGCATGGTTTCTGTGGTGCTTGATAAATAACCTTCCATTCTGCAGTAGGCTTGTCACAATGCGAGATCCGTATTGAGTTACAGCTTGCTTGTTGCCTTGTCTTGCCAATTCGACGGTAATTGGAATATTGCTTCTACAGTGAGTATGAAGTTTATTCTACATTATCATTACTAGCAAATATATATTGTTTTAATGTAATAAAATATCGTATTAATTTAGAAAGGCTAATGAAACTAAATAAGACTGCAGATAAAAAGATTTGAAACAGAGGGAGTATAATCGAAAAATAGAACATCTGAAACTTACTGTTCCATCACTCTCGTCTTTCATTGTTATTTTTTCTAATTTAAGTATTTAGTTAAAAGCGGAAGTAAAGAATAAAATGACAGTTATTTTATCTTGTTAATGGATTTCATTTAAGATTTATTGAAGAGATTTTTGCTTATATTCATTAAAATAAAACCAAACAATTAGAAATCAATAATACTAAGCACATATTTATTAAAATCACATTTTTAATATCAATATGCAAATTAGCCTTCCCGTTCACCCTGTAAACCGCTATTTTCTTGTATATATAAATATAATTGCATATCGTTAGTATGTAGACATAGTTAACAGTATTAATAATGTAAAACAATTTTATCAATAACTGAGGTTAAATTAAAAATAAAATCATGGTCATTGTGACGTCAATAACTAAGGAAATTGTGACTTTAGTAGTGATATTGTTTCTGGTACAGACAGACAAACAAACAATCTCCATTATAATAAGATTTTATCCTTTGTGGGTTTTTCACACTAGTATGTGTGATGTTTTTTCACTGAAGTATGAGTAACGTCATACCCAGGGCATTAAGCATCTAACATGTGGTATTTATGGCACTCGGGAATACTCCATTCATGCATGTGGGTGATTCCAACTATTAAACAGTGTAGAGATTCGTGGAGTGATTATCATCCAGACATGGTAGGTTGTTTAAATAGTAAAAAAAGTGGTGGTCGGGGCGGCCTAATGTCGGTATCAACCAGACAGCGAGGGAGTCTATCCCCTTTCCACTAGGGCTAAACCAAGGAGATTATTTTAGCATCTGAGGCGGAGCGCCACACCTATCATCAGCTCCTCACTTTACCGCACAGATCCCTATGCTACTCATACGCTGAGTAGGTGGGGGCCGGTATCGAACCAAGAACCTTGTGGCTCCTAGCTGAACACTCGACCGACTGAGCTAAACCAGCCCCTTAGCAGATTGGACTATTCCACTTGCATATTTTTGTTATGTTCACTTCCTGGATCCTGATTGGCTGTTGGTTTTACAGTGGACACTTTCATCTATATAAACTTAACATTTGACATTGAATTGGAATATTGCTTGGACAGCGAGTATGTTGTTTATTCTACAATTATTGTGGCTTTTAAATTCGGACACAAAATGGTTGAAACGAATAGAATAATGATTTTTATCGATTCACATTTTCCAATATTCGAATTTTCGTACACCAATGGAATCGAAAGACAATTCTTCTTAAACATGGAGTCGTTTTCTTCAAAATATTATTTTAAACCCTTTTCCTGGTTTAAGTGCTTTAAGTCCAATTCTATTTTTGTCTTTGTTTTTTTAGTCTGTCCAATAATGTGAAGGAGATGGCAGAAGACATTTTTTTTTCTTTTATCAAGGCAACTATTTTCTAACGTTCCATTTCTTTTCTCCATTTCGTATAAATTTTCTGGCATTGACTGTGGCCGATTAATATATCTGATAACAATTTTGGCAACTATGGACCTCGGCTATTAGTTGACGAATTTAAGTCCTTGAACGAATTCCAATGTCTACTGACGACCATGAATCAAAAAGTTATAAAACGCCCCCTCAACTTCTGTGGTGAAAGTTTTTATATTTGTGCAAAAGGCATGCCCACTTTGTAACTCTTCAATAATCTATACAGGGCAGTTGTGTGTATGTATGTCCGGGGGTAATCTATACATATATAAAGGGCAGTTGTGTGTATGTATGTCCGGAGGTAAATCTATACATATACAAAGGGCAGTTGTGTGTATGTATATCCAGGGTAATCTATAGATATACAAAGGGCAGTTGTGTGTATGTATGTCCGACGGTAAACTATACATATATAAAGGACAGTTGTGTGCATGTATGTCCGAAGGTAATCTATACATATATAAAGGGCAATTGTGTGAATGTATGTCCGGGGGTAATCTATATACATATATAAAGGGCAGTTGTGTGTATGTATGTCCGGATGAAATCTATACATATATAAAGGGCAGTTGTGTGTATGTATGTCCGGATGAAATCAATACATATATAAAGGGCAGCTGTGTGTATGTATGTCCGGGGGTAATCTATACATACATAAAGGGCAGTTGTGTGTATGTATATCCAGGGTAATCTATAGATATACAAAGGGCAGTTGTGTGTATGTATGTCCGACGGTAAACTATACATATATAAAGGGCAGTTGTGTGTATGTATGTCCGGATGAAATCTATACATATATAAAGGGCAGTTTGGTGTATGTATGTCCGGGGGTAAACTATACATATATAAAGGGCAGTTGTGTGTATGTATGTCCGGGGGTAATCTATACATACATAAAGGGAAGTTGTGTGTATATATGTCCGGGGGTAATCTACATATATATAAACGGCAGTTATGTGTATGTATGTCCAGGGGTTATCTATACATATATAAAAAACAGTTGTGTGTATGTATGTCCGGGAGAAATCTATACATATATAAAGGGCAGTTGTGTGTATTTATGTCCGGAGGAAATCTATACATATATAAAGGGCAGTTGTGTGTATGTGTGTCCGGGGTAATCTATACATATATAAAGGGTAGTTGTATGTATGTATGTCCGGGGGTAATCTATACATATATAAAGGGTAGTTGTGTGTATGTATGTCCGGGGGTAATCTATACATATATAAAGGGCAATTGTGTGTATGTGTATGTCCAGAGGAAACTTCAAAAATAAAACAATTAACGACAAAGTAAATATATATACACATTGAATATCTCCAGGACTTGGTTTTTGAGCAACAATAATGAAGATTTGATTCAAATTTGTGAAGATAATTAGAAAAATAGAATTTAAATGATAACGGCATGGAATTTTGTGCATTTAGTATTTTAAATAGGAAACATTAATTTTTCTTTCAAATTGTCTGGATCGATGCAATGTCTTTTTTACAAATGGATTTCAATGGGGCATCCTGCGAGGATCGTACTCACGATTCAACAATAATGAATCTACGAGACTACCTCTTTTACCCCGCTCCTCTACCCAGCGCGCAACGGGTAGCCGCTTCTAGTCAGTTATAGAGGGTGACAATTTATCATTTGGTTAAGAAATTTGACTGTTTACAAAAACATTGCTATGGCTACTTATTTATGGGTGATATTGTAATAAACTTACCTGATTTTTAATATACGAGGTTTGAGTCTAAAATTATAATGCTTTTATATCAAAATTATAGAAATAATTGTGTACGTTGAAAATGGAAATGAATCCGACGATATGTTGAAAGGAAAAATAAATAAGGGAAAGAAAATGTTGAATGGATAAATAGATTTGATATGAGTTACTAACAAGTGTTTCGGCCAGGAGTTTGTTCAGCTACACATGTATTCTATTTATTATTATTTTAAATATAAAGTATCCATTTCAGAATGAATTTATTTCAAAACTTTGTCGGCATTAAATGACCCACCGAATTTTATATGCCATAAAACAAACCAAAACCAAACTGTCACCTTCTGGCTCGCTCCCACCCCCATTATGATACAACTCTTAATTTTGTTTGTAACACCAGTTCAAACAGAGCATGTGCTCCTCTCTTTCACTTTTTCACATCTCACTACTCGCTCAATAGAAACAATGATACGTGGCCTTATGATTAATTCTTAAACTTTTCCATTCTCATCTAACACGTAATTCTTGCTAAAACCTTTTTCCGTGCAAATTTACACATCACTGTAAGCTTCTGGCTCCCACCACCATAATGTTAAAGCCCTTTATTCTGTTTGTAAACCCAGTTCAAACGGAGTACAATTTCGTTTGATGTCTTCTGGAATTGCTATTAGACTGAGAATCCGATTTTTAGGATCTAAAGATAAGAAATGCCAGGTGTGAAATAGGTGATGAGGATGCTGAGGTCAATTGGAATATTCAGCATTAAGGAAAAGGTGACTTACCGGTGAATCTGGTCACGAGGGTTAGTAAGTGTGGAATTCAGGTGGGTAAGTCAGCGATATAACAAATACAGAGTGCTCAATACTAAGTATATATATATATCCCAACAAGCTAAAGAGGCGATTCTTCCAAGCTGTGGATGTGTCGGTACTTCTGTATGGCTGTACCACTTGGACCCTAACGAAGCGTCTTGAGAATAAGCTAGATGGGAGCTGTACGAGAATGCTACGGACGGTCCTGGATAGGTCGTGGAAACAGCACCCCACAAAAGAGCAACTATATGGCCACCTGCCCCCACCCATCTCACAAACCATACGAGTTAGACGGACTAGACAAGCAGGTCACTGCTGGAGAAGCAAGGACGAGATCGTAAGCGACGTACTACTGTGGAAGCCAGCGCATGGGCGCGCTAATGTGGGCCGCCCAGCCAGGACCTACATTGACCAACTATGTAGGGATACTGGCCGCTGCGCAGAGGAGCTAATGAATGATAGGGAAGGCTGGCGAGAGATAGTTATGGATATCCGTGCAAATTGCGCGACATGATGATGAGGATGATATATATATATATTGGTTTGGAGGTTGATTTTGAAGGCTATCAAAATGTCGGTGTAAAGAATAAGGTAACAATGGTGTTGTGTAGCATTGTGATAGCCTTCAAAATCAACCTCCAAACCAATATATATATATAATATATATATATATATATATATATATATATATATATATATTAGTATTGAGCACTTTGTATTTGTTATATCGCTGACTTACCCCCCCCTGAATTCCACACTTACTAACCATCGTGACCAAATTCACCGGTAAGTCACCTTTTTCCTTTATATATATATCCACAATGCTTTAAGCTAATTATAAAACTCTCATATATACATATACATATATACATGTGTGTGGGGGCAGTTGAGTTTAAATTCGGATGGAAAAGGCATGAATCTATTGCTTCCCTTTTGATAAATAGAAAAGATAATTGGGCATTCTATAAAGCAAACGATTTTGAAAGAAGCTTTGAATCTAAAATGAATTTTTTAAAATACTCACTATCTTTAGGGGGTAGAGTGTTAGGAAGGCCATCATAGACAAAATCTTTGCCACACAGACAATGTTGCATACCCTCTTCATTACTTCTTTACTTACTTCTTTCTTACTCTATTCTTCTGGCCGTCTTTGGAATCTTATAACATCTTGTCTTGGTCTGGAATCTTCTAAGGTCTGGACTTTCTTGGGGACTTCGGGTCTGGTCTTCTATTGGGGATTTCTCTTTATCAGAAGCCCTGTGTCATTTTTAGTGTTTAGAGGTAAAAACACAAGACTCCGATTTGCTTTGATCTTACTTTATTTTTAAATCCTCAACCAGACAATCTGCGCAGATGAGAGGACGCGCGTATAACGTGACTTACCCCTTCGAGCTCGCTGCTACCTCTAACTGACTGAAACTTACTTACTATCTAAACCGGAAGAGAGGGACCTCTCTACCGGTTCTCCCGGCTATCCCCGGAAGATAGGGTTAGGACTGAGGTCAAGCTTGTCACTCAATCTTCAAGGCCGTCAACTGCACTTAAAACACCATCTTTTTTTTCTATACTATTGCACATAAATATTAGGTATCTAATAATTATGTAACAACAAGACCATAGCAGATTTTCTAAAAAGACTTATGCTTTACAGAATACCGGCTGTGAAAGATGCTCATGTAGATCGTATTCAGTTTCCGTAATATGCAGCACTATTGATGCAGATGCAATTCGTATGTCACACACGTGCATATTGCACTAACTAAATTTATGCATTTTACCCACCCTCCCATTACGTGACATTTTTTCGATACAAAACCTATGATAAATATCGAAAAATACAATTTCACGGACAGCAATGAAATTATCTTCGTTTCTGTATACATTACACCTTTCCCGCTCTTCAATAAGGAGGGGAAAAAGTGATATGACCTTATTTCACCCCTCCCCTAATCCCATTACATTTCCTCAGTTCTCTGGAGGACTCGGGTCTCCCCCTAAGGTCTGTATGACATTTCCGACTAATGGTTCTTTTTTGTTACCACATGCCTTCATGGCATTTGTGTGAGCATGTTTTGTAATAGAGAGCAGAGGGCGATTGGCGGTGGTGGTGGGGCCCGTGGAGTTGAAAAATTCCCTGCCCTCTGTGTGGGTAGTTAGAGTAACCTCCCTTGATTAAAAGTAGCTTTGAGTGATCGTTCTTAGTATTATGCAGATGTTGTGGTAGGCCGTCGATACGGCGCTACTTAAAGACGAGTGGAAGGCGTCATTTGCATTCTAGACGAGGCACGTCGCATATTACTCCTCTTATACCCCCAAGGACTAAGCGCGTCCGTGTGTTTCTGGATTTCGCGAGAGGGGGGGGGGGCTATAGCGAGTAACTCAAGATTGAACTCGCAACCTCCTGATCATGAGTGGGGGAATTGCTGTCACCCCTGTTAGCTGGAGTGGTTCGGCCAATGAGAGAAATAAATGCCAAAGGCGAATTCTCTCGAATTGAACCTCTTTTTCATTTAGTTTGGTTTGGTTTGGTTTTACGGCATATCAACCTCAGTGGGTCATTTAATGCCGATAAACTTTTGAAATAGATCAATTCTTAATGGATAATACATTTTTTTTATAAATACATTTTTCTATTTAACCCATCGATAGGACCCTAACAGGTACTACCACTCCGGGTCAGAGTGGACCAGGGAGCAATGGTGATGATAAGGTGCTCCACATTCCCCAAACCTCCAGAACTGGAACCCCACCATCAGATAGAGTTTAACGTCATTCCCAGGACATGCAGACCTCAGCCACCCCTAGTATCCATATGATATTGAAGAAATTAAATTATGAAAATAAATACTTCCACAATAAAGAATATCATTTTCTAATGTAAGATTTGAATATAATTAACCAAAATAATTAAGTTTTAATTGCAAATGTCATACAAATAATGTGCCATAATAACACAAGAATATTATTATTATATTCATTATCACTCACATTCATATATTAATATGTGATTGCCCCCTATTTTCATAAGCACACAGCACAAATCAATCATTATCTTTTTATTCTCAATCACACATCAAAATAAAAGCGCTTCCTATTTGCCCATCAATAACAATTTTCTACTCTGAAATATAGTCAAGAATGTGTGGAAGAAAAATGCTTGGTAATTTTCACCTTTAGTTGGCTAAATTCCTAGCAAATTCCTGTGATGCTTTTCTGTGTGGTTTGGTTTGGTTTACATTTTTATATTTGGATGGAATTCGTGGATTAGTCCACCGATGTCCATATCCCGAGTACTCCACATTCATTAATATACTTTGGAAAAAAAACCTGGAACACATCACCCCTGATGATGGCACTTCGAAGTGCCGAAATTACTTGGCATGCGAACTTCGGTGGACTAATCTACGGATTCCATCCAAATATAAATATAAAAGAAATGTCATAACTAGACTGCTTCAGTTCCAGTGATCTTTTGAAAAAGATGTTATCTCGAAAATTCAAGAATTAAATACAGGTTAACACACAACATCATTGTTACCGTATTATTATTTTTTCTTTACACCTGCATTGTGATAGCCTTCTAAATCAACCTCCTAACCAATATATACACAATGCTTCAAGCAAATTATAAAACTCTCTCTCTTATATATATAATATATATATATATATATATATATATATATATATATGGGGGAAATAGATTGATAATATCCCCAATCCTATAAAATAAATTCTAGATAAAATAGAATAATGAAACTATTATAAAATTTAATTAAATTTATTTATCTTCAAAACTAAAAGTTCATTTTTTCAACCTATTCCCCATTTAACCTATTCTTTCCAAGCGTTTTATTCAATCTTTCATTCTGTCCATGAAAAAAATAAAATCTTTCAAGTTAATATTTGATTTGCACATAGATAAGCTCCACTCATTCTTGACTCATGTCTCACCAGAAAGCAAATCATTTTGCGTTACTCGCCAATCGTCTTGAACCATAACGTCTAGGCTTTTAAAAAAAAAACTTTCTGAATCACTGAAATTGATCGTACTTGTCTACGATATTTTAAATGTAGATATTTACCCGACCCGTTCATTACGGGTAGGATGTGATGTAATGCTGTAAGTGTAGGCCACCCAGTGAAGTCGCTATTCAATAGTAATTGTTTCTCTGAATTTTTTAGATGAGGCTTGATAATTAGTATTATTTGTATTATTCGGACTATTGTCCTCATCTTTATTGTTATCTACACTATTTCTCTGAATTTTTGAGATGAGGCTTGATAATTTGTATTATTTGTATTATTCGGACTATTGTCCTCATCTTTATTGTTATCTACACTGTTTCTCTGAATTTTTGAGATGAGGCTTGATAATTTGTATTATTTGTATTATTCGACTATTGTCCTCATCTTTATTGTTATCTACACTGTTTCTCTGAATTTTTGAGATGAGGCTTGATAATTTGTATTATTTGTATTATTCGGACTATTGTCCTCATCTTTATTGTTATCTACACCGTTTCTCTGAATTTTTAAGATGAGGCTAGATAATTAGTATTATTTGTATTATTCGGGCTATTGTCCTCATCTTTATTGTTATCTACACTGTTTCTCTGAATTTTATTAGATGAGGCTTGATAATTAGTATTATTTGTATTATTCGGACTATTGTCCTCATCTTTATTGTTATCTACACTGTTTCTCTGAATTTTTGAGATGAGGCTTGATAATTTGTATTATTTGTATTATTTGGACTATTGTCCTCATCTTTATTGTTATCTCCACTATTTCTCTGAATTGGATTATTCAGACTTTTGCCATCATCTTTATAGTTATCTATGCTATTTCTCTAAGTTTTTGAGATGAGGCTTGATAATTTGAATTATTTGTATTATTCAGACTATTGTCATACATAAGGGAATATGTTGCACTGAATGCACACAAACTGTGATGCTTTCTGGGGCTGATGGCTTTTCTGGCTCTCTTTGCTGTCGAGGCTACTCTCCTCTTCGCCCCACTCCTCTCCATGTTACACGTAGGATATGACAAAAGGTCTCAAGTAAATGGCATCTAGCGCGAATCGGACTTGCTATTCAGTAGTAATGGATATGTGAGACTAACTTGCATGCTATTACACCACAATGGGGCGTCTGTAATATTAAAAATGAGATTATATCATGATACACGATTTTTTAAGATTATCTGTGTTATTCGGACTATTGTCCTCATTTTCATTGTTATCTGTACAACTTTTCGGCCGATATGCCCTCCGGCCTTCTTCAAATATTTCTTGTCAGACTCGGGAACCTTCCTCGGGATCCTTCTTTCGGACTCGGGAAGCTTTTTTTCGGACTCGGCAACTTTCTTGTCGTAATCGGGAAAGACAAGACATTAGGTTTATAAGTTCCCAAAATTCACACTGGATTGTCAATTGGACACATGGCCTAGTGGATAAAGGAGTTAGGTTAAGTGAAAGTTATCTTGAGATTGAAGATTCAACCGTGTCTCAAGGGCAGCAGTAACATAGAATAATAATCAACACTTAACGCCTCTACCCCAGCTATGGTTAGCGGAATAAGAACATGATACCCCCGTGGACTGAATAAAGGGTTGGGTTCAGATAACAATGAAGATGAGGACAATAGTCCGAATAACACAGATAATACTAATCATCAAGCCCATCTCAAACATTCAGAGAAACACGAATTTGTTTATCGTTAAATATTTAATAAACAACGTTAAACGTTATCGTTAAATATCTAATAAACAAATAATATTCCTTCGAATGAATATGAATTGTCTTCGTTAATCTAAAACTGTCAGATAACAGCAACACTTTATTTCTAATATCTTTCTGTCCTTTTACTTACTTTTCTTTATCATAGAAACGGATCGGTCCATTATTTAGCTGAGTTGACGACACACATTAGAAATAGGATTTCGGCGACCAAGCGACACCAGATGATTAGAATTTACATTTTTGCATTTCGTCTTGGAGGCCGGTGATTTTTGGTAAATAAAATAGATAAGACAAAAAAAATGGTTTGATAATTTTGCCATAACTTTTAGCAAGATTCTATGGAAACAGGAATATAAACATGATGTAAGTACGCAACAAAAATAATTTTAAAGACACGGAACAATTCTGATTTATTTGCGGGAGATTGTTCCTACAGAAAGACATGTTCTTTGATCTTTTTGAAACATGTCCAATTTCTTTTCTGTGCCAATAACATTTTCGTCATCCTTATAGCCTGGAATTTTATATTTTCTCTAATTCACACACACACACACACACACACACACACACACATAATATATATATATATATATATAATATATATATATATATATATAATGTGTGTGTGTGTGTGTGTGTGTGTGTGTGTGTGGAATTAGAGAAAATATAAAATTCCAGGATATAAGGGTGACGAAAATGTTATTGGCACAGAAAAGAATATATATATATATATATATATATATATATATATATATATATATATATATATATATATGTGTGTGTGTGTGTGTGTGCTTAATTGAAGTCGTACCTAATTTTTGAAAATTAATTAATTAATAATTAATGAATTAGGCGGGAATACCTATTCAAATGTAAGGCTAAACAAATCAAGAAAAATCAATCTCTGTATGTACATTTCAGCCTATTAGGCCTCATCAGCAGAGCTATAGACTGGAAGACCGCTTTGTGTGTGATTCGAACCCTGACTGTGAAGTTGACAGGCAGAGACTCTAACCATTACACCAGCAGGCCCTTCCCAGATTTTTCGTTTTGTTTAGAAGTAGGTTATATTCCACTTTATGGTGAAACACATATGAAAACACATCGTCTGTTTGTTTACTTCTCATACTGTCGTGTAGTAAAAGTCACCATGAAGTGGAATATAACCTAAAAATGATATCTAGTGACCTGAAATGTTGGAACCGGCGGTCAAGTAAATATCCATGCCAGAAATAAGGTCTCTGGAATTTTTCGTTTAGCTGTAATCTCCAGACACAACGCCCAAATTTGACATTAGTATAAACTACTCTATTGATTGAAAAACGAGTTACTTGCTCTTGGTACCGGAAGCGGCAAAAGAAAGTGGTAAAAATAATCCAACGTGGACATTTTTGCGACTAGACATTGTTTCTCTCTTTTCGCCATTGTCGTTTGAAGGGAATTCGGCTCAATGTGTTTATCTACCCCCCCCCCCCAAAAAAAAGGTTATGTTTGGTTTGTTTTATTTTACGGCATATCAAACTCGGTGGGTCATTTAATGCCGACAAAGTTGTGAAATAAATTCATTCTTAATGGATAATACAATTTTGTTTATAAACTCATGTTTTTCTATTCAAACCATAGATGGGACCTTAACAGGTACTACCACTCCGGGTCAGAGTGGACCATGGAGCAATGGTGATGAAGGGATGCTCCACATTCCCCAAACCTCCAGAACTGGAACCACACCAGCAGATAGAGTTTAACGTCATTCCCAGGACATGTAGACCCTCAGCCACCGCCTTCTAGCACCCATATGATAAAAAGGGGTTGGGGGTTGCCATAAGGGCAATAGGGTTGGGGAAATCATATAGGTGCTAGGGCTTGACGTGACCAGCCGATTGATCGGAGGAGGCCTCTCCGACCACCCGTCTAGCGTAAGTAAGGAGTGTCTAAGTGGAGTGTTGCAGGTCATGGACTGCTCATCCACCAAGACTCCATCCTTAAGCATCACTCTTAATATTTTCGGGCAAGGCCCATCTGAAATGATTTTCAAAACTTCCCGCAAAACAAGCACGTGATTTAACGCAATTTTTACGATCTTTGCCGAACGAAATTTTTACGATCTTTGCCGAACATTTCAATTTCTATTAGAAGATTCAACGGATTAATACCACAGTTGAGTTTAACAAACACAGATGGAAACTTTTCAACTCTCTGAAGATGGACCTTGCTCGAAAATATTAAGAGTGAAAACAAGAAAAAAAAATTAAATAAATATGTTTTTCAACATAAATTTGCATTATTTTGCCTTCAAAAAATCTTATATATATATATATATATATATATATATATATATATATATATATATATATATGTAGAAAGAGAGGAAGTAAATCCGACAATGTGTAATGTTGTAAAAATTGAAAAAACACAAATTTCATTAACGAATGATGTTTATTAAGCCTATGCTGCAGTGTTTCGGTCTGTTTTGATAGACCTGTATCTAAGCTTTCGTTGGTTTAAGGAAAAAATAAATTGCTATTTTTATAATTACTTAAAAATTAAAAATAAATTATAACTTTTATAATTACTTTTGTTTACATCAATAATTTATTTTTTCCTTAAACCAACGAAAGCCCTGATGAAGGTTTATCGAAACAGACCGAAACGCTGCAGCGTAAGCTTTTTAAACATCATTCGTTAATGAAATTTGTGTTTTTTCAATTTTTACAACATTACACACACACACACACACACACACACACACACATATATATATATATATATATATATATATATATATATATATATATATATATATATAAAGAAGGTCCGCAAAATGTATTATGTTTTCAGAAAAAAAAGTTTAATTCTTTTTATCTTACATATGCAACACGTGTTTCAGATCTTCTGGTATTTTCTTCAGGCTTTGATCAATAATATTATCAATCTGAAACACGTGTTGCATTTGTAAGATAAAAAGAATTAAAAAAAAACATTTTTTTCTGAAAACATAATACATTTTGCGGACCTTCTTTTTGAAAAAAAATATATATATAATATATATATATATATATATAAAGTCGACGGGGCGGACTGAAGTCGGTATCAGCCAGTCAGCGAGGGAGTATATCCCCTTTTCAATAGCGCTAGACCAAGGAGATTGTTTTTAGCATCTGAGGTGGAGCGCCACACCTACCATCAGCTCCTTACTTTACCGCACAGATCCCTGTGCTACTCATACGCTGAGTTGGCGGGGACCGGTATCGAACTAGGAACCTTGTGGTTGCTAGCCGAACGCTCTACCGACTGAGCTAACCCGGATATATATATATATATATATTATCTTTCGTATTGGGGAGTCCTGGTGGTGTAGTGATTAATGTGCTGGATTGCAACATTGTAGTAAGCGGGTTCATACGCCACTTCCGCTATTACGTTCACTTTCGGAAAGATCATCGTCCCTCAATTATGGGTAAATAGTACCAATACTATTCTTTTACAAAGATGGATTTGGCATTAAAAAACCCCGAAGGTTGATATGCCATTAAACAAAGAAATCAAATAAGTCTTTCTGTGAAATAATGAGGTGTGACGTCAGTAGTGAGTTAACGTGTAACGCTTGCGTGTAGTGAGGGTTAATTAAAAGAGTTTATGAAAAAGTCTCATGATCATCATGTCACGCAAGCAGCACGGATATCCATGACAATCTCTCGCCAGCCTTCCCTATCATTCATAGTCCATGGGAGGTCCTCCGAGCAGCAACCAGCATCCTTGCATAGTTGGTCAATGTAGGTCCTTGGTGGTCGGCCCACATTAGCATGCCCATGTGTTGGCTTCCACGGGAGAATGTTGCTTATGAGCTCGTCCATGCTTCTCTAGCAGTGTCCTGTATGCCTACTCCGTGTTACTCGGATGGTCTGCGTGAGGGGGTGGGGCAGTTTGCCAGATAGCTGCTTCCTTGCGGGGTGCTGTTTCCCCAACTTGTTCAAGACTAAACACAGCATTCTTGTGCAGCTCCCATCTAGCTTATTCTCAAGGCACTTCGTTAGGGTCCAGTGGTGCAGCCATATAGCAGTATTGATACAATCACAACCTGGAAGAAATGTCGCTTCAGCTTGTCAGTGATATCGGATTTCCATATGCCAGATAATTTGTTTGTGGCCGACCATGCCTTTCCTATTCGTGTATTAACATCGCTTTCTGTGGATGAGATATTACTACCTAGGTATGTGAATTGTTCTACTGGCTTCTAATAATGGAAAAAAAAAACGGAATTTATTTAAATGTGGGAATGAAGACGTAGAGGTCTCTGCTTGGTCGAGGAGTGCGAGGAGTGAAGAGTTTTGGAGTCTTGCCGAAATATTCGAAGGAGACAGACAGAAGCGAGTCTCGCTGAGGTGTTCGAAGGGGGCAGACACAAGATGAGTGTCTGTATTCTTCGAAGCTATTTCATCATCCATCATCCTGTCGCACTGGCAGCGCGGATATCCATACAATCGCTCGCTGTCCCTCCCTATCATTCATTGCACCCGGGAGGTCTTCTGCGCAGCATCCAGTATCCGCAGAGCTGATCTATACATTTCTTTGCTGGGCGACCCACTCTGGCGCGCCCATGTGTTGGCTTTCACAGAAGAACGTCACTTATGAGTTCATCCTTGCTTCTCCAGCGGTGCCCAGCGTGTCTTATTCGCCTCACACGAATGGTTTATGTGATATGGGGCAGGTGGCCATACAGCTGTTTTCACGTGGGGTGTTGTTTCCACGTCTTTTTAAAAATTTATAAATATTTTTGTGCAAGTCCATATAGCTTATTCTCCAGGCGCTTCTTTAGAGTCCAGGTAGTGCAGCCGTACAGTAACACTGACACAACTACGGCTTGAAAGAACAAGCGACGTCAATGCACGCATTGGTAAGGCATGGGTTGCTTTAAACAAATTGTCAGTGATATGGAAATCAGGTCTTGCTGACAAATAAAAGCAAACATTCTTCCAAGCCGTAGTTGTGTCGGTGTTACTGTACGGCTGCACTACCTGGACTCTAATGAAGCGCCTGGAGAATAAGCTATATGAGACTTGTGACGAAAATGTTGCATGCAATATTAAACAAGACGTGGAAACAACACCCCACGGGAAAACAGCTGTATGGCCACCTGCCCCATATCACACAAACCATCCGTGTAAAGGCGAACAAGACACACTGGGCACTGCTGGAAAAGCAAGGATGAACTCATAAGTGACGTTCTTCTGTGGAAGCCAACACATGGGCGCACCAGAGAGTGACTTAAGACTAAATAAAAGCTAATGAGAAAAAGTAAAAAAGTCAAGTTTACGGGTGGCCTAAAGTCGGTATTAGCCAGACAACGAGGGAGTCTATCCCCTTTTCAATAGCGCTAGACCAAGGAGATTGTTTTGGCATTTGATGCGCCACACCTAGCATCAGCTCTTCATTTTACCGCACAGATCTCTGTGCTACTCATACGGTTAGTTGGCGAGGGCCGGTATCGAACTAGGAACATTGTGGTTCCTACTCCGACGCTCTACCGACTGAGCTAAACCAGGTTGCTTTTTAGTCTGAGGTGGAGTGCCACACTTAACATCAGCTCCTTGCCTTACCGCACAGATCCCTGTGCTATTCATACGCTGAGTTGGCGAGGGCCGGTATCGAACCAGGAGCCTTGTGGTTCCTAATCGAACGCTGTATCGACTGAGATAAGCCGGTCCCTAAAATGGTTAGAAATTTGGAAAAAGGGAACGAGCGTTAGAATATTAAAGAGAGATAAGAGTGGAGGGGGGTAGTGAATGATTTAAAACAAAAACAAACAAAAAAAAATGAAAAGAAAAATCCGATCAATTTTTTTTTTTTTTTCTGTTAAAAAGATCATTAATTAATTCTTGTAGTGACCACCCAATCGGAATTTAACCGGTTTGAATTCAAAGTTTTCCTTCTCCTAGACTGGTTGCCTAACCAAAGTTAAAGAACCCAGTGAAATAGATCACTAATTAGGATTGAGCCTATTCTAGTAGTGACCACCCCAAGCGGATTTAACAGGTTTGAATTCAGAGTTTTCCTTCTCCTAGACTGGTTGCCTAACCAAGGTTAAAGAACCGAATGAAAGAGATTACTAAGGACTGAGCCTATTCTAGTAGTGACCACCCCAAGTAGAGTTTGACAGGTTTGAATTCAGTGTTTTCCTTCTCCTAGACTGGTTGCCTAACCAAGGTTAAAGAACCCAATGAAAGAGATTACTAATTAGGACTGAGCCTATTCTAGTAGTGACCACCCCAAGCAGATTTAACAGGTTTGAATTCAGAGTTTTTCTTCTTCTAGACCGATTGCCTAAGGTTAAAGGGCCCAGTCTGCCCTACTATTTACCCATAACTGTAAGGAGGGTATTTGGATTTATATTCTTTCCCAAGGGAACTGTAGCTTCGTCCAGGATTTGAACTCAGGTCGACGAGCCCATTTTACTACGACGCTAACCACACACCACGCACCTCCAATTGTAGAATCGAGATCGTAAAAATTATTGATAGAGAGTGACAATGTGTGAAATAGAAAGAGAAAGAAGAAAAAAGGAAAGAAAGAAAGAAAGAAGGAAAGAAAGAAGGAAAGAAAGATCCAGTGATCCAGACTCAGGTGCTTGCATGAATGTGTGTGTATGCGTGCACATGGGTGCTTCAACAGCAGCTTGTTCCTGCCCGCATCCAACGGCCAATAGAAAGAGCGAGTCGCCAGTCAGTCAGCCAGGCAACTTGGCTGTGCGCGCACTGACATAGACACGACAAGAACCCACCACTGCCACCGTCGCTATTACTACAACCACTACTACTACTACTGTTACCAGCTTTCATCTAGGAACTGTTAACATTTCTTTATCATTTTCCGATCAGCCCGTCACCTTCTTTATGACGCTCCGGATTTGATCTGCAATAACTAAACTCAACTGACAGAGTGGAAATAAAAAAAAGAGGGAGACAGAGTGAGAGAGACACCAGAGGGAAGTACCAAGAGGAGGGAGTTGCTTTTATCAGCCAGAAATATTACACACATTTTATTCAGTCGCATTCACACACATCGTTGAAATAAAAATAATTAGGATCGTTAACAGTGAAAATATACTCTTTGTTGCAAA
>CM042171.1:72258152-72260652 GCA_023376005.1 Doryteuthis pealeii
CGTTGACATGCATTTTAATAATCAAAAATAGAAATAAATTCTACTTCGATCTTTGTAGCATTTATAAATACATAAAATAAGCTTACTTATTTCTTCGTAATTTTCATAATATATATATATATATATATATATATATATATATATATATATGCACATTATATATATATTTGTGTATATATATGCGTGTATATATATATGTATGTATGTGTATGTTTATATATATGTGTATTTAAATTATGTACATGGATTTATGTTATAACAAACAGTATTTTTTCTTTATTTTATACTTTCTTTACTAGATTAAGTATATATTAATATTAGATAAGTTATGATATATATATATATATATATATTTATAAAGATAAATCTAATGAGTCAGATAAATCTACTAAAAGTTTCGCTTAATGCTCTTCAGAGCTAAGATCTGACTAGGAGTCAGATCTTAGCCTCGGATACAGGTTCAATGAACCACATTACCATACACCTGCGTCTGTTTTCATTTTGCTTTGTTTACAACACGCAACAGGAGATACCTCTATAAGTTTTCTAAATGGTTCGGTTTGGTTCGGTTTATGGCATATCAACCTCAGTGGGTTATTTAATGCCGAGAAAGTTTTGAAATAAATTCATTCTTAATGGACGCTCAACCTTTTAATAAACTCGTGTTTTTCTATTTGACCCAGAGATGGGAATCTAACAGGTATTACCAATCCAGGTCAGAGTGGACCTGGGTGCAATGGTGATGAAAGGGTGCTTCCCATTCCCCAGACCTCCAAAACTGCAACCTCACCATCAGATAGAGTTTAACGTTATTCCCAGGACATATAGACCCCCAGCCTCCGCCTTCTAGAATCCATATGATAAAAAGGGTTGGGGTTAGCCATAATTGCAATAGGGTTGGGGCAATCATATAGGTACTAGGGCTTGACGTGACCAGCCGATTGATCAGAGGGGGCCTCTACGACCGCTGGTTTATAATAGTTTCTGTGTGCATGTTAGCTAGTGAATGTATGAACCAACCTCTTCGCACGAGCAGGATGTGACACAAGTTCAGTTTCTTAAGCGGAGTTTAACAGATTTGAATTCAGAGTTTTCCTTCTCCTAGACCGGTTGCCTAACCAAGGTTAAAGAGCCCAGTCTGCCCTACTATTTACCCATAGCTGGAGGGAGAAAATGATTCATACCTTTCTTTCCCAAGGGTATTAGCGCTAAGTGAAAATGCAATTACCACGTCCAGGATTTGAACTCGGGGTGACGAGTCCATTTCCCATGACTTTAACCATTACACCACGCGCTTCCTCTCTATCAATATATGTGTGTATATGCATATATATCTATGTGCTAATATGTATGTATATGTGTGTGTGTATGCAGATATGTGCGCATGCAGGTATGTGTGTATATATGCATGATTGGAGGTGCGTGGTCAAATGGTTAGAGTCGTAGGAAATGGATTCGTCAAAGCGAGTCCAATTCCTGGACGAAGCTGTTGGCATTTCACATAGCGCTAATACCCTTGGGAAAGGTATGAATCCAATTCTCCCTCCAGCTATGGGTAAATACCAGGGCAGACTGGATTCTTTAACCTTGATTAGGCAACCAGTCTAGGAGAAGGAAAACTCTGAATTCACAACTGTTAATCCTCCGCTTAAGAAATTGACCTTGTGTCGCATCCTGCTCGTGCGGAGGGGTTGCTAAATATACATATATCAATATATGTGTGTATATGCATATATTTTATGTGCTGATATGGATGTATATGTGTGTGAATGCAAATATGTGCGCATGCAGGTATGTGTGTATATATGCATGATTGTGTGTGCACGTATGTGTATATTATTATGGACTCTCTCGTCGATTTCGACGCATGAGGGTTCGTACAATGAACACCAAACAGTGATTTGTTTATAGTGGTGAAGGCTTGTGTTGGACCATCCACACTTTTTGGCACAGTCGATAGGAAAGAATTGGTGCATCAAGGGTTGCCACAAACCCAATCAACGACTGACCTCAGGAATTTTGAATTCAGAGTTATCCCTCTCCTAGAATGGTTACAGGCTGCCCAGTCTACCTACTATTTAACCCATAACTGGAGGGAGAATATATGGATTCATACCTTTCCCAAGGGTATTAGCGCTATGTGAAATGCCAACAGCTTCGTCTAGGAATTGAACTCGAATCGACGAGTCCATTTTCCACGGCTCTAACCACTAGCCCACGCGCCTCCCTGTGTATATATGAAAAGTAAATACGCAATTTTTATTCATATACTTTTTTATTCCTTCCTATCTAAAGAAAAAATATTTTTACAATGTTATTTTCGAATGGACTAAACCTCTTCCTAGTGCTTTTTTTTGTTTGTTTTCTTTTCATTCCTATCTCTGTTTACGTAAACACAGTTGACGACGATTTCACGTATCTGAAGATGTTTCGCCTAAGCAATTGTTTTTAATACGCATTCCTCTCAGCTGACTATACATAAAAATTTGATGTCGCAAAA
>CM042171.1:72263152-72270652 GCA_023376005.1 Doryteuthis pealeii
ATCTCTTTGCTGTAGCGCTAGTGAAAAGGCGATAGACTCCCTCGCTGCCTGGCTGATACCGACTTTAGGCCACCCCGACGACTTTACTTTTACTTACTTATATATCAGAAAGAAAATAACATATTTGACAAAGAAAGGATTCACTTCCCTCATATTGATAAGGACATCTATTATCATACTAAAGCGAGTTAATCAACTTTTATTTCATAAAGGTTTTTTACTGTTAGTTTAATGACATGAAAATTATACTAAATTATTCCTTACTTTTAGGATTGAATTATGTTGGGAAAAGTTCTATTTTAAATTTTAAATATTTTAAAAGGGGTGGGAGTAAAAAATTCATGTCAGCGAGTTTGTACCCTAAGTAAGTAAAATCATCAAATTCATTAAAGGATTAAAAAATAAAACAATTTGAAATGTAAACTTTAAATATGTATTAAAATAAAACAAACTATATAAGATATATAATACCAGTCATGTATTTATTAAAACTTGTTTTAAAAAAAACAATGAGGACTGTCTAATGTTGCATGTTCAAATTTTTAGTGTATTTATTCTATGTTATGACGTTTTAGATAGTGTGACGTAATCAGTGATGTCGTTTTTGTTACAGACAAAAACCGGAAGCAAATCTCCGTTATTTAATTAGATGTAGAATCAAAGGTGAATAATAATGATTTTCGCATCATTATATTCCATGAGTTCAAACTAACCCCGGGATTAACACAGCCTTATTGGCGGTTGTCAGCTTCATTAACGGAGTGCGCGTCGTTAGTTCCCAAAATTCGCTGCAGGGTAACACAGGATGTCCCCATCGTTGAGGTCCTATGTTCTCGCTCAATTAAGAAACATTTGCACGCTCATCCAGAAACAAACATACGACTGTTGTATGGGTGTGCCCGTTGGTATTAGTCTCTACACTAGCCAGAAGAGATCTGGTACAAATCAACAAAATCACAAAAAAAAAAAAATATGCTGCAGTTGGTACTTCATGATTTGACTAATTTTATAATTTGCATTTTGCCCACACTTTTTTATATTATACAATAGGGTAGGTCGATTTTTCACTTTTTTAGAATATCAAATTGTGTAACGTTGTAATATTTTCACAGTACCAAAATGATATAAGTAACGTAGCGGTGGTGGCGATATATTCACCGTACTAAAAAGGCATTCTGCACGTGACGGTCATCTTGTTGATAAAAAAGTTCAACGCGAGAAATATATCTTCACCAGCTGTTTAGCTTTTATTTCCAGGGCTCGTCTCGTGCGTCTCGTGGGCTGTGTCGGAGAGGAGGAAAGGCAGAGAGAAGAGAGAGAGAGAGAGAACACTGTTAAATTACTGTGACCCCATACTAGGCACCAGAGGCCCGTCCGTTCCCCTACGCGTCCCAAAGCAAAAAGAGGCCGGTACCTTTCTTTGTTGTTCCACGTGACTTCCGGTTGCGGTCAACACCTGAAACTTCCGGTTGACACTCAATTCTTCATTCGGGGTCACGCCCCGGTCAAATCATCGTTCATCCTGTTTTGTGCTCATCATTATTTTTTTAACCTGTACTCTTACTTATTTCTTTCTTCCTTCCCCTTCCATTAGTAGTCCTTGCCAAATGCAATCTTGCTACAATTGTCTATCTATGTGAAAGTTGTGTGTTAGTATACTGAATACTAATACCAAAAATTAGATCTTATACTTGCACCATTGTTTGAGGAAATAGCATCAAAGATTATATACTAAAATACACTAGAAATCCTTGATTTCGCAAAATTTAGCCTTTAGAAAACGAAGATTTTTAGTTTAATTTAGCAAACGACCTTTGATACTATTTCCCCAAACAATAGTATAAGTAAAAGATCTAATTTTTGGCATTACTATTTCAGTATACTAACACACAACTTTCGCATAGATGGACAATTTGATATTTTTAAAAAGTCAAAAATCAACCTACCCTAATATACAATTCACAGACTGTTCACAGTAAAGCCTGTTACTAAGTGGTCACCCTTCTGATCATTTGCACCCAGTTGAACCTTACTAGAATTAAATCCAGACTCTCATTTAATTGATTTGGTTTGTTTTGTTTTGGGCACATCAACTTCGCTCATTTTATGCCAACTGAGTTTTGGATTCGTAGCGATAGTTTTGTAGAAGAAGTATGTATATGTATATAGATTTTAGCTATTGTTCAATTACTTATATTTTTGAGTACAATCCCATTTCTTTTAGGAAATGTAAAATCCTGGATGGTCTTATTTTCGTGTAAAGTTTTTTTTCAAATTACTTTCTTGGTAGCATTTTGTTCACACTAGATCAAAGTCTACACATTCTAGCAGTCTATGTTTCACTGTAAATCTCTCTTGGAATGTAGTGCATATTAGGGATTCTATGCCCTCTAGTAAATGATGATAGTTGATTTAGGTGTGGCCTATGTTAGGGTGGGTATCGAATGTATTGAGGTCAGTCAGTCATTCAGTATACTGTTGGTTTGGACAACAGCAACTGGCTAAGCACAACTGAACTAGGCACAAGACAGCTGTTACTTATGGAACTCAAGAATAGTCCCTTCGTGTATTTGGTTGATTCCATTACTTGCGTCTTGATTGGCTGCTTGGTTTCTATGATGTTATGAGGCTTTTTTCACAACTGTTTTATAATCAGTATATAAAAATTGTACCCAGTTGAACTTTACTAGAATCAGATCCAGACTCTCATTTAATTGATATGGTTTGTTTTGTTTTTCGGCACATCAACCTCGGTGGGTCATTTTATGCCAACTGAGTTTTGGATTCGTAGCGGTAGTTTTGTAGAACAAATATTATATATATATATATATATATATATATATATATATATAATATATATAGAGAGAGAGAGAGAGAGAGAGAGAGATTTTAACTATTGTTCAATTACTTATATTTTTTAGTACAATCCCACTTCTTTTAACATTTCAATAGTTTCTTAGAAAATAATTACACAGGATAGGTTACAAGGTAGGAGTTAGTTGGCTTTAGTTAGGACCCATAAATTTTCCTGGGGACTTATTCAAAGCAAATATGTGGGTCCCAGGATGCAGTAAATCAAAATGCTATAAGCATCACTGTGTGTGTGTGTGTGTGTGTGTGTGAGAGAGAGAGAGAGAGAGAGAGAGAGAGAGAGAGAGAGAGAGAGAGAGAGAGAGAGAGAGAGAGAGAGTGTGTGTGTGTGTGTGTGAATAAATGGATACCTTGGTCCGGATATAAATTCATTTTGCTATTTCTTTGCCCCCTCAGTCTGATTTTTACTAATTTGAAGACCTCACACTGTGACGTCACAAAAATGCCCAACACTTGCAAACCATAATTTTTTTTAAAATCACGAGTATTAGCGCTAATACCATGAGCTGGCATATTTAACAAATACGGAAGTAGGAATTTGAAAAAAGTGAAAATTTTTTTTAAAAAATCAGCGAAATAGAAAGAACATATCAATAAGTATCGATACGGGGTCTCTGAATTAGTATAAATCGGACTGAGGAGGCAAAGTTATTGCCAAAATTAATTTATATCTGATTGAAGGTATCAATTTATTCATTTATTTACAAGGTGTGTCGAAAAGTATTGAGGCTGAAGTTGTATTTACAAAGATAGAAATGAACAATGAATGGAACATTAATTTTTTTCAGAATACGAGGTGTCAAAAAGTACCAAAAATCTTGATACTTTTTGACACACCTTGTAAGATACTCCGTATGTAAAATCCTGGATGGTCTTATTTTCGTGTAAAGTTGTTTTTTCAGATTACTTTCTTGGTAGCATTTTGTTCGCGCTAGATCAAAGTCTATACACTCTAGCAGTATATGTTTCACTGTAAATCTCTCTTGGAATGTAGTGCATATTGGGGAATCTGTGCCCTTAAGTAAATGATGATGGGTGAGGTAGTTTTTTCAAATTACTTTCTTGGTAGCATTTTGTTTGCACTAGATCAAAGTCTACACACTCTAGCAGTATATGTTTCACTGTAAATCTCTCTTGGCATGTAGTGCATATTGGGGATTCTGTGCCCAGTAGTAAATGATGATGGCTGATGAAGGTGTGGCCCATGTAAAGGGGTTCAGCACAACATGTTCTCTTCTATTTTTGTTGTATTTTAAGTTCTATTCTCCAATGGTAGGTTGTAATGTTTTAGAGTTTGTTATTAATGAGGGCATTCCAATGATTTTGCCATTTTTAATAACTTTTTTCACAACTGTTTTATAGTCAGTATATGGTATTTTTTTTTTTTTTTAATTGTGTCTTTCATAGCTTTCTTTGCTTCTGAATCTGCCCTGTCATTTGCCAGGTATACCAAGGCGGCTTGGAATTCAACAAAACATTATTTCGTTATTTTTGAACAAGTGGTATATTCTGTTTAGTAGTTGTGTAGTTAATGAGTCATTGGCATTAAAAGGTGTATGTGAAGGTGGGTCAGCACAACATGTTCTATTCTATTTTTGTTGTATTTTAAGTTCCATTCTCCAATATTAATATTTTGGAGTCTGTTATTAATGAGTGCATTCCAATGATTTTACCATTTTTTAATAACTTTTCTCACAACTGTTTTATAGTCAGTATATGGTATCTTTGTTTTTGCTATTGTGTCTTTCATAGCTTTCTTTGTTTTTGAATCTGACCTGTTATTTCCAAGTTTACATAGGTTGCTTAGAAACAAAAGATTATTTCTTTATTTTTGGAAAAGTGGTATATTCTGTTTAGTACCAGGGTAGTTAATAGTTCATTGACGTTTTTTATATTTAAAAAAAATCCTCCTGATTTTATGGCAATTCTCCTATGAAATACTTATAGGTTGTTGGATCTCACTCCGCATCCATCTTTGTTAGTTCTTATAAAATCAGGAACACGGAGACATTTCTTTTTTTTTTTTTTGTATATAAATATTTAAAACCTGATTCCAAATTTACCACTCGTGTAGAAAATTAGCACTAATCTCAATCTTTCCCATGATTCAACTAACAAAATTACCAAAAACCGTTACAGGGTGAAAATTGGTCTGTCAAACTTATCTGAACATATAGAGTGATTCTCCATGAATCTGATAACTTTTAAATCCTATACAACATTACAAAAATGATACGCTATGCCTATTCATTATTTGATGAAAGCTCAAAAGCAATAGTGTTTTTTGTTTTTTTCTGACAGTACGTGCATGTTGCTCATTCAATTGGTCATTTAATTCCTATAGATGTTCTATATGGCAATTTCAGCTTCTGGCAATTTTGTCAAATCATGTCATGGCACTAAAGAGATATTATTCATTGGTTGGATTTTACAGATTTTGAAGAATGTTCTCCCCGTCATTATTCGTTTTGATACATTTTTTTTGGTCTGAGACTTCGTGATGAATTTGTTCAATTTGTTCAATGTACAGTTATGAATAGAATTATAAACACTCGTTTATACATACATACATACATATAGATTATATAATAATGATTGGAAGGCAATTACAATGCATACAAAATAAAAACAAAAAGATGTTTTTTTTTGTCTTATCGATTTCAAAGAAAACTTTATCTTCAGAGACTGTTTTCAGAAATGAAACGCGTTTCTTTTTTTGTGTGTGTCGTTATATTTTTCTTTCTTTTTCTCCTCTTCTTCTCTTTTTTTTATTTTTCTTTACACGCGTCTCATAGCGTTCTTTTTTTATTTTTATGAAGCCACGCGGAAGGTCGTGGTATTATTGGTAATAGCCGTTGCTCATTCAATTTCAATTTTAATTTTTTTCTCTCTTTTTTTCAGGTCAGTTAACTTTGAACAACGTATCTTTGAGGCGTAATGCAGATTCTCAAAGATACGTGGTTCAAAGTTAACTGACCTGAAAAATGTAAAAGTAACATACGATGGAGGAATTTAGATCCGTTAAGTTCGATTTAAACCAAAAATGTTTATTAAAGTTTTTTTCTTTTCAAACATAGGACCGCAGCCAAAACCATATTCAAGATGTGTCGCATTGAGACAAATTCGAGTTGTAGTAGTCGTCGTTGTTAGTAGTAATAATAGTCGTTAGTTCAGAAACAACATACTTAAGGCTTATAGTCACAAAGGGTTGTTTATTCCTTTCAGGCTCGTGATTAATTTGTTCAATGTACAGTTATGAATTATCTTATAAAATTTGAGGAGAAGGGCTCCTCATGGTGTATATTGAAGTAAATAAGTCAGTATGCAGTTGAGCTGAACAACAACTAGCTAAGTCTAAGTGAATTTGTACATTAAGCAGTTAGTATATATAGCACTGAGGAATATTTCATATTTGCATCTGGTTGATACCATTCTTTGAGTCCCGATTGGCTGCTGACTTTAGTGGGATCATGACGCTTAGCTAAATAAACCACCATTCTGTACTATGCTTGTGGCAATGTAGGAACTGTATTGAGTTACGGCTTGTGTATTGAAGTAAGTAAGTCGGCAAGTTGTTGAATTTTACACGAGTTATTTTAATCTGATGACGTTTTTTTTATCCATTCTTGTTGGGTATTCGTTTGTTTTTTAAAACTCATTTTTAATCCATTTAACCCATAGATAGCAGGTTCTACTAGTCCGGGTCAGAGTGGACCCGGGAGTAATGACAATCAAGGGATACTCAATGCTCCCCAGAACACAGGAATTTGAGTCTCACAACAAGATGAGTGTCATGCTAAGGATACTCAGACCCTCAGCCACCGCTTTCTAGCACATGATAAAAACGGTTTGGGGTTTGCCATACCAGCAATATGGTCGGGGCAATAATATAATGCTAGGGCTTGACTTGATCATTAAAAGCCTCCCCAACTGTCTGTCTAGCCCAAGTAAGAGCCAAAGTTGAGTGTTGCATGTCATGGATTGCTCAACCACCAGGATTCCATCATTAAGCATCACACGTTGCCATCCATGGCCAATAAGTGGCCCCATTGGGGGTTCCTACTCCTCTGCTGAGGTACAGTCGGCGTGCTCTACAGCCCCAGTCGACAGGGTGGATATATTATTGGGACTAGCAAAATTAAAAAACACCATCCGGGCGATGTAAAAATACATTTTTGAAAGATATTGCCCGAGGAGGGTAGAAGTTAAAAATTCAATGTCGGAGAGTTTGAACCATAATCATCAAATTCATTAAAGGGTAAAAAAAAAACCATTTGAAATCAAAACTAAGTTCTATTAACTTTAAATATGTATTGAAATAAAACAAATTATATTTAAATATATGATACCGGATGTATCTATTAAAAATTGTTTTAAAAAACAATGAGGACTGTCTAATGTGGCATGCTCAAATTTTTAATGTATTTATTCTATGTTATGACGATTTTGGGTATAGTGACGTAAGCAGTGACGTAGTTTTTGTTACAGACAAATAGAGAGCGAATCTCTATTATTAATAGATGTGGAACTGATGCATCATCAAGCGTTGCAAATGTTTTTGTCTAGTTCTGGTGTCAAGAAAAGTGTTCTTTTAAGCTACAAGATAATTTAAAACTATCCATACTGTTC
>CM042171.1:72275652-72285652 GCA_023376005.1 Doryteuthis pealeii
CAATAACACCAAAGGTATACTCCAGAAGTTTATTGAAATAAATTCAAGCTTCTTAACTTCGAGAGAGAGGGTCAGTTTAATTAATATATTCAGTCTTTAGACTTTCGGTCCTTCGATTAAATTTCTGGGTGACAAGCTTTTTCAGTTGGTAAGTATTAAGGCTAGCTTTCCCAACACCAACTACACGTGGTCCCGCTCGGCCAACTAACTCGCATCGACTCTCCCGACCTCACCCCGATCACCTCACTCTCTCTCCAGCTGACTGCCTCCGGGGCTAACTGACGACTGACCTGTCTCGAGCCCTCGGTTCTTTTATATTCATAGCTACTCCCACGTATTTTTATCTCTTGATCTGATAACGGGCAGTTGTTAAACTTCTTTGTTTAATAAAACCGGAAATTCATATTTCCGTTTGTACAATATATAACACTTTTTAAAGCCTTTAAAAAGAATTATTCTATGTTTCGTGCAAGGATATTTTGTGGTATCTGCAGAGCGTGAAACTCAAAGTCGTGTGAGGATTAGAGAATCCTTAAAGATACATTAAATTGTAAACAAGGTTTGTTTAGAATGGCTTTTTGTCGATAATTTTTGGGAGAATAAGTGCTTAATTGGAGTCGGACCTAATTTTGAAAATTAATTAATTAATAATGAATTAGGCGAGAATACCTATTAAATGTATGGCTAAATAAATCGAGAAAAATCAATCTCTGTATGTACATTTCGGCCTATTAGGCCTCATCAGCAGAGCTATAGATCGGAAGACCGCCCTGTGCGTGATTTGAAACCGGACTGCCAAGCTGACAGGCCGATCCCATAACCTCTACACTAAACGGACCTCTTAGATTTTATGATTTGTTTAGAGTAGGTTAATATTCCTCTTCTAGTGACTTTTATTACACGACGATATGATAAGTTGTAAATTGTTTCATGTAAGGAAATTCTTTGCGAGACCCTACTGTAGCTTGTTTGTAGCTAAAAGTTAACAGCCCTGTCGATTGGGGCTCTAGAATATACCGACTGCACCTCTGTAGAGAGGTAAGACTATCCAAATGGGGACCACTTGTTGGCTGTGCGTAGTTACCCGTGATGCTTAAGGACAGATTCCTGGAGGATGAGCAGTCCATGACTTGCAACACTCCACTTTGGTTCTTACTTAGGCTAAACGGGCGGCCGAAGAGGGCTCCTCCGACCCATCGGCTGGTCATATCAAGCCCTAGCACCTATATGATCGTTTCAACCCTATTGCTCTTATGGCAACCTCCAACTCTTTTATGATATATGTGCTAGAAGGCGGTTGCTGAGGATCTTCATGTTAAACTCTGTCTGATGGTGAGCTACTACTCCTGGAAGTCTGGGGAATGTGGAGTACCCCTTCATCACCATTGCTCACTGGTCCACTCTGACCCGGAGTGGTAATACTTGTTAGGGTTTTATCGATGGGTTAAATATTAAAAAAGTGTTTATATTTATCGGCATTAAATGACCCACTGAGGTTGTGTTGCATAGCCCTTCCCCACTGGCACTAAATAATTATAATGTTGCATACCTCTTCTTCTTCACTTACTTGGACATCTATTCTTCTGCTGGCCGTCTTGGTATGCTTCTGATCGTCTTTGGTATATCTATCATCTTGACTTGGTCTGGTCTAGCGTCCGGAGTTGACTTGGGGGATTTCAGGTCTGGTCTTCTATTGGGGATTTCGGTCTATCAGAAGCCCTGTGTCATTGTTAGGTTTTAGGTAATAAACACAAGACTTCGATTTACTTTTGATCTTATTTTATTGTTAAATCCCCACCAGACATCTGCTAACTAACATAGCGTGTGTATGCAGAGTGAGTCACAGTTCGGCAGTACATCTTCACTGCCTGACGTCCAACTGCAAACTGGGGACCGAACAGGTCCCACGTGACTTCACGTATTTTGGTGGGCTTCTGTAATTTTCCATGGAAGGACCCGGCCATGGTTTGAAAAGGGTCATCCCCTAAGAATTACAATGGATTGACAATAATCTTATGCAACCGCATAGATTATGTAACAGTTGCACAGAAATTTCCTTGCACAATTTGGTTGATCCTGCCCAATCATGTTTATTTTAGAATACTTTATTTAATAATGCAGGCACAAAGAATATTAGTGTTGTGAGAGTTAATTTTGGGGCAATTCCATGTCAAATTATCCAGGCCATGTCACCCACCCACTTCAATTTTTCTGAAATGTTGTACAGGTGCGGACTATGTTAAAGTTAGACAATCCCCAAAATTTAAGCTTCCAATTCCAAAAATTGATCCTGCTATGAAAAAAATCAGAAATCATCAATAACTTGAAACTGGTTAACTTTCAGACTTTTATGGTAGCATTTCCGGATTCCTCGGGTAGAAATACTTTTATAAACCAATTTTTAGGAGTAGGGAAGCTCTAGAACTCATTTTACAGACAAAAATAAATTACAAGTTAAAGTTGCCATTTTGTGTGAGCCACCTCAATTTTGGAGAGCTAAAAATCGACATAAATCCGCCAATTTTTGGAATTGGAAGTTCAAATTTTGGGGATTGTGCAACTTTAACATAATCCGCAGCTGTACAAAATTTCAGGAAAAAACAACAATTTTTAGTAGTAGGGAAGCTCTAGAACTCCCTTTACATACAAAAAGTCGCCATTTTTCGTGATTCTCCTCAAATTTGGAGAGCTAAAAATCGACATAAATTCGCCAATTTTGGAATTCGAAGTTCATATTTTGGCGATTGTGCAACTTTAACATAATCCGCAGCTGTACAAAATTTCAGAAAAAAAAACAACAATTTTTAGTAGTAAGGAAGCTCTAGAACTCCCTTTACATACAAAAAGTCGCCATTTTTCGCGATTCTCCTCAAATTTGGAGAGCTAAAAATCGACATAAATCCGCCAATTTTTGGAATTGGAATTTCAAATTTTTGGGATTGTGCAACTTTAACATAATCCACAAAAATTTCAGAAAAACGTGGGAGACAATCTTACGTTTTTTTTTTTTTTGCTGGATGATTTTACATGGAATTACTCTTTTATTACATAATCAGTACTTTTTATTTCTTATCGCTTTTTTTTTATCGACACATACCTACGAATTCCAGAGACATTATCACCATCAATTATTTTGCTGCCTTCTTTTCAACGATTGCAATTAAATAACGTTTTATGTAATCTTTCTCTTGTCTTTTGAATGTTCATTGTTTTTTTTTTATACTTTCCACACATTTTCGTCTCTGTTAGTCTTTTCTTAGTTTCGGCTTTCTCACGTTGATTTGCTTTGTTCAATTGGAATCTGCAACTTGTTACATCTGCAAAAGAGTCCAATAAACGTCAATTTAGACGTTTAGTGGAGTCTCTATTATTCGAAGACATTTTTTTTAAAAGAGACTGATCTTCGTTATTATCATCGGCTAACGCGAGTTAACGTCTCATATGTTAAATGCGCCATTTGTTCACTATCAAAGACGAAAGGGAATTTGCTTTACAGATCTGCCCGATGGTTTTTATGTTTCTTTAATTTCAAGTTGATATTTTTATTTTCAATATTTTTCTTCGACTTTTAAGGGACACTTCAAAATGCTTCATTCAAAGCAAATATGTGCGTCCCATTAAATTAAAAAGCTATCAGCATCACTTAGCTCAGTCGGTAGAGCGTTTGGCTAGAAACCACAAGGTTCCTAGTTCGATACCGGTCCTTGCCAACTCAGCGTTATGAGTAGCACAGGGATCTGTGCGGTAAAGTAAGGAGCTGATGGTAGGTGTGGTGCTCCGTCTCAGGTGCTAAAAAACAATCTCCTTGGTCTAGTGCTATTTAAAAGGGGATAGACTCCCTCGCTGCATGGCTGATACCGACTTTAGGCCGCCCCGACGACTTTACTTATATATATATATATTAAATTTGATAGAAGAATTATATATAATAGATAATTGAATCACATTACCACGTCCAATAAACGTCAATTTAGACGTTTATTGGAGTCTTTATTATTCGAAGACATTTTTTTAAAGAGACTGATCTTCGTTATTATCATCGGCTAACTCGAGTTAACGTCTCATATGTTAAATGAGCCATTTGTTCTCTATCAAAGACGAAAGGGAATTTGCTTTACAGATCTGCGCGATGGTTTTTATGTTTCTTTAATTTCAAGTTGATATTTTTATTTGCAATATTTTTCTTCAAACTTTTAAGGGATACTTCAAAATGCTTCATTCAAAGCAAACATGTCGTCCCATTAAGTTAAAAAGCTATCAGCATCACTATATAAATGGATTCTAAAATTACAAACTCACGTGAGGGGACTGAACGCTGACATCGGAATACTCCGTTATTATACATTTTTTACAGATGCTGCCGCTGTCAAATATGTGCGTCCAACTAAATTAAAAAGCCATCAGCATCACTATATATATATATATATATATATATATATATATATAATAAAATAAATATATAAAGGTTTTACATATCTATTTATTAGGTGACAAAGGAACATTCACGACCGTATTGGTTTCATGCGAGGCAATCATCAGGTGAAGATGGAAACATTTTCTATTTTATTATATTATATAACAGCTCTATTTTATATTGAGCACTCTACCAATTATACTGCCTTTGGTACGCCATTCCAGCAAAAGCTGAAACAGTGACCATCTCACACACACACACTGTATATATATATATATATATATATATATATATATATATTTAACCATTTGTAGTATTGGAGAAATGAGAGTAAAGTGCTCGATTACTTCTGTAAGAGCTGTAATCATTTATTATAGTGTACAATACATTGAAGGTGCAATTGCTACCACTGGTTTCCAAGCAGCATGATTGCGTTGCTGCCCTTCATCACGGCAATGCACTTATTGTCGTGATGAAGGGAAGCAATGCAATCACACTGCTTGGAAACCAGTGGTAGCAATTGCACCTTCAATGTATTGTACACTATAATATATATATATATATGTAAAGAAAAAAGCCTTAAATACCGGGGATATAGCAATTATGGTCCATAAACTCGGTGTGTCTCAGATACCCACGGGTGGAAATGGACCAAAATCGCTATATTCCCGGTATTTAAGGCTTTTTTCTTTACAAATTACTTTGCTCTGTTTATTAAAATTAAATATTGAGCTCTCAAACGTGACCTGAACTCTGCAGTAACCAACTGTTGAAGAAAAGGATAAACTTAGAATCATCTTAATATAAAACAACTTGGTACCCCACCAAAGAATATATATATATATATATATATATATATATATATATATATATATATATATATATATATTGGTTAGGAGGTTGATTTAGAAGGCTATCACAATGCAGTTTGGAATAAATAAAAAATAATAATACGGTAACAATGGTGTTGTGTGTTGACCTGTATTTTTTATTATTTCTTGAATTTTCGAGGCAATACCTCTTTATCAAAAGAATTGAACTGAAGCAGTCCGGCTATGGCATTTCTTCCTAAATGAATATTTTTTTTTTTTTTTTTTTTTGAAAATGACGTTATTTTTGAAATAACTGTATTCCCGTGTGAGCGTGAATGCGTTTATTTATTTATTTTTTTTGTACGTGTGCGTATGTTGTAATGCACACACACACACACATTATATATATATATATATATATATATATAGGCATACGTGGCTCTAGCAGTAAAATCCTATCAATGCATACCAGTGTTTTTCTTCTCTCGCCATTTCATGCTAACTGTAAATACATTTCAATAGTTTCTTAGAAATGAATTCAACAGGATAGGTTACAACAGGATAGGTTAGCCGGCTTTAGTCGTTTCCACAGATCATAAATAAAAACCCTACAATCTCTTAAAAAACTTTAGTTGGGACCCATCAAATTTCCCGGGGACTCATTCAAAGCAAATATGTGCGTCCCCGGACGCATTAAGTCAAAAAGCTATCAGCATCACTGACTTATAAATGAGAGTCTGGTCGGAAATTTTAATGTAGAATTTAGTCTGATCCCGTCAGTAAAAGATTCTACTTTGTATTATCTGTTGTAATCATTTAGAGATCCTGTATATCTTTCAAGGTACAATGTGGGATAATTTGTATTATTTGGATAATTCGGACTATTGTCCTCATCTTTATTGTTATCTACACTATTTCTCTGATTTTTTCGAGATGAGGCTTGATAATGTATATTATTTGGATTATTCGGACTATTGTCCTCATCTTTATTGTTATCTACACTATTTCTTTGATTTTTCGAGATGAGGCTTGATAATTTATATTATTTGGATTATTCGGACTATTGTCCTCATCTTTATTGTTATCTACACTATTTCTCTGAATGTATGAGATGAGGCTTGATAATTTGTATTATTTGTATTATTCGGACTATTGTCCTCATCTTTATTGTTATCTACACTATTTCTCTGATTTTTCGAGATGAGGCTTGATAATTAGTATTATTTGTATTATTCGGACTATTTTCCTCATCTTTATTGTTATCTACACAACGATATGCTCTCCTGCCTTCTTCAGGTATTTCTTGTCGAACTCGGGGGCCTTCTTGTCAAACTCGGGAGCCTTCAAGGAACTTCGAACCGAACCCTTTATTTAATCCACCTGGGCAGACTGTTCTCATTCCGTTAACCATGACTGTGTTTAAAGTATTAAGCTGTGTTATTATTGTTCGTGGTCAGGATTGAACCTGCAACCTTGTTATTTAGAACTATATCAATTCGACCCTAATGTCCGCTGTGCCATGTGATAAAAATCTATTGGGACTGAAACTTTTTTTCTTTCATTAAAATTTAAATAAAGATCTGTGCACAGCAGAGAAGCTTACATGATAACGTAATAATTTCTAGTGTTCAGAAAGCGTGCTCAGCGAAAGGGAAATCGAGAATCGTATGAAATGGAATCGGTGACCTGAGTTCAATTCCCAGACGAGGTTATTTGTGTTTCACTTCGCGCCAATTCTCTTGGAAAAGGAGTTAATCCATCGGTTCTCTCTCTCTTCCCAAGCTATGGACACTGATATAATGTTTGTCTCTCTCCAGTCCTATGAAATAGGGTTTGGGAGGCAAACATTTTTTTCAGTGATGAGGAAGTGAAATCTGTAATGAGGAAGTGGTTCAAAGAACAGTTAACAGAATTTTACGGGGTAGGGATACATGCTCTCATTCGAAGATGGAGCATTGTTATTGAGATAAACGGTGACTATGTGGAGAAGTGGGGATGTGATCCACAGAAGACCTGCTTTATTTTGATGTATGATTCATGTTCCTGTGTTGGTAATTATACCTGTCCTAAACAATATGGCATTATTTTTGACTCACCTATGTGGAGAAGTAGGGATGTGATCCGCAGAGGACTAGCTTCATTTTGATGTATAATACATGTTCCTGTGTTGGTAATTATACCTGTCCTAAACAAAATGGCATTACTTTTTTACTCCCCTATGTGGAGAGTAGGGATGTGATTCAAAGAGGAACAGCTTCATTTTGATGTATGATACATGTTTTAGTGTTGGTAATTATATATGTCCTAAACAAAATGGCATTACTTTTTAACTCACCCTCGTACATAGTCTTACATGGGCAAACCTATATTATTATCAGTGAACTGAATTACCTCGTATTTTGTTATCTAACTGAATATCTCACTTTAATTTATTTATTCTTCTACTAACTTACAGTATTATAACATAAAAACTATAATACACAAATACATAGACTTACATTGGCAAACCTATATTGTTTTCAGTGAATTTCCTCAAAGCCAACAAATATAAATAAATCTTTTTTTTTCTCGGTTCAGATGAAATTGAATCTTTTATAAAAGAATTGAACGTGTGCTTTCATAATCGCTAATAAGGTGAAAAATAAACAAAATTCCTGGCACAATATTTACAGTATTACAATTCTCTCTGACCAAGTCTATTGTTGTTATAAATAATTGTTTTCAATTTCGCTATTATCTTTGTCGGATTTCAACCCTCAACTCGACAAACCTCAATTATATTAAAATACTGACATATACCGTCTACGTCGTACTACTACTTGTAGTAATACTGTTTATTCCTACAATATTTTTTCTGTCGTATTTTCCACAGTTTAAATGATATCAATTTTCTTAAGAGACACAATTCTATTCACTTTGTTTTTATTTTTCTCAGTAATAATCTTCATACAATGACTGCTATTTACACAGTAGCATTGCAACCAACAAAACCTTCATCAGATGAAGACTCTGGGTTCTGGCATAGTTTCGGGGCCGAAGCATCATTACCACTAACCCAGAGCGCCCTAGGAGTATCTTTGGTTGGAATTAGGCCACTTGTGATTAGTAAACTCCTGAAAAATCCCTCTTTTTTTCCCAACACATCCCTGTGATGTTCTATTGATGCAATAGACAAATGTTCGTTTGTCCATTTTGGCCAAATTCGAACCAAACTTTCAGAAATTCTTATGGTCATCACTGAATAAATAATACCTAATAATATCCGTTTTTGTTTTTATGCTTCGCAAGGGTATATGAAGATGTAACTGCTCAAAAATAAGTACACCTCATGTGTTGTTCGAGATACGCCTAATCAGCGCAGCGTCGTCAGTTATGTTATTGACTGGCTTCATAGGGGGGTTTCGGGCCTTCCAACATAATACCCACCTCAGCCAGTCAGACCCCGTTAGAGTAGATCAAACTCCAACTCGCTACCCCTCTGATCGACGCCAACAGAAAAATGGCTTTATATAGAGTACGCCAACACAGTCCCCGGCCTCTTTACTTCTGGTTGGCTAATTCAACAGCCAACAATCGTATATCTATACAATTTTATTTTTGTAAAAACTTGTGCCCACCCCACACAAGTGGGGTATGAGGCAAATACCCCTACCACCCAGGTGCAGGGCTGAGTTTATTGTCCAGTGCCCGACGCGTCCACTTGAGAGGGAATGCCGACGGGATTAACGCAAATTTTGCACCACCACCCATGAGCTTCAGTTTGTTGGTGCTCCCACATTAATAGGGCCTTGTGCCTAACCCGTACACGGGGTACGTAGTAAATATCCTAGTATGTAGATATGGTCAACAGTATTAATAATGTAAAAATAAAGTAAATTCGTCGGGGTGGTCTTAAGTCCGTATCAGCCAGACAGCGAGGGAGTCTATCCTCTTTTTACTAGGTCTAGACCAAGGAGATTATTTTTTCATATGGGGTGGAGCACCACACCTACGATCAGCTGCTTACTTTACCGCACATATCCCTGTGCTACTAATACGCTGAGTTGGCGAGGGCCGGTATCGAACTAGGAACCTTGTGGTTTTCTAGCCGAACGCTCTACCGACGGAACTAATGTAAAAAAAGAGTATTAATAATTGAAGTTTAAATAGAAATAAAACCATAAATAATTGAGGGAATTGTGACTTGAATGGTGATATAGTTTCGATTACGGACAGACAAACACGCAATCTTCATTATTATTACTAGTAAATATATGCACCCTCTGGGTGCAAGTATTTAAGTTTTAATGTAATAAAATATATTAAATTAGAAAGGCTAATGAAACTAAATAAGAATGCAGATAAAATGATTTGAAACAGAGAGAGGTATAATCGAAAAATAGAACAACTGAAACTTACTCTTCTATCACTCTAGTCTTTCATTGCTAAATTTCCCTAATTTAATAACTTAGTTAAAATAGGAAGTAAAGAATAAAATCAGAATTATTTCTTCCCGTGAATCGATTTCTTTTAAGATTTATTGAAGAGATTTTTGATCATATTCATTAAGATAAAACCATACGATTAAAAATCAATAATACTAAGCACATATTTATTAAAATCAAATTTTTAATATCAATATGCAAATTAGCCTTCCTGTTCACACTGTAAACTGCTATTTTAGTGTATATATAAATACAATTGCATATTATTCATTTGTAGATATGATTAACAGTATTAATAATGTAAAACAATTTTATTATAAATTGAGGTTTAAATGAAAATAAAATCATGA
>CM042171.1:72290652-72308787 GCA_023376005.1 Doryteuthis pealeii
AGGAGAAGGAAAACTCTGAATTCAAACCAGATCTGGATTGGGATACGCCTCACCAGGCTATTACTGTCCGAGAAACTCTACTATTTACCCATGGCTGGAGGGAGAGTAGGATTCATACCTTTCCCAAGGATATTAGCGCTAAGTGAAATACAATTACCACGTCCAGGATTTGAACTCGGGGCGACGTGTCCATTTCCCATGACTTTAACCATTACACCACGCACTTCCTACTAATAGAAACAATATAGGATTGGAAAAGTCTTGTCCGATACAAAATAGTATTTGCTCAACCAATAAAGACAATATGTAAATTGAGAAATATACAACAGGAAGTGAACTTGGCCACGCGTATTCAACTTTTGGCGCCCCCTCGATTAATTCGCAGTACGAGATAATTGATCTTCTCCCCAAGTAATTAAGGCCTAGACTTCTTACTTGACGTAGTTGGTTGGATTTTACGGCATTTCAATCCTAGTTGGGTTATTATATGCCGAAGATATTTCGTTTTACTCGTTCATGATGGGTACTCAATTCTTCGTTTTTAAACTAATTTTCTTTAAACTCATTTTTTCTATTCAACACATAGCTGGGACCCTAAAAGGTACTACCATTCCGGTCAGTAGATATGGGAGTAATGACGATGAAGGGGTGCTTAACATTCTACAGAGCTCCAAACTCGAACCTGACCATCAAATAGAGCTTAACGTCATACCCAGGACACGAAGACCCTCAGCCACCACCTTCTAGCGCATATATGACAAAATGGGCTTGTCATGAAGGCAATATGGTTAGGACAATCATATAGGTTCTAGGGATTGACATGACCAGCTGTTTTATCAGAGTATGTACACCCGCCCAACGGGGTGAGGGTCCAGTGGCGTCGGCCCTGGATCTTTACAAGTTAATAGCGTCGATCCCAGGGGGCTGTCCCCCCAGGCAATACCTGTCCCCTTCACTTAAAGTAGCAGGGCTGGGTTTATTGCCCAGCAGCTGAGGCGCCTCCTTGAGGGGGAATGCCGATGGGATCAACGCAATTTTTTTTCTTTCCACCCATGAGCTTCGGCTTGTGGGTGGGCCTATGTTAAAACGAGGCCTTGTGCCCAGCCCATACAAGTGGGGTATGAGGTAAATACCTGTCCAGCTGTTTTATCGGAGGGGATCTCTCTGTATTTTACGTAGACGGATATATATTTTAATATGATTGAGGTTTGTCGAGTTGAGGGTTGAAATCCGACAAAGATAATCGCGAAATTGAATAACAATTATTTATAACAACAATAGACTTGGTCAGGGGGAATTGTAATACTGTAATATTGTGCCAGGATTTTTGTTTATTTTTCACCTTATTAGCGATTATGAAAGCACACGTTCAATTCTTTTATAAAAGATTCAATTTCATCTGAAGCGAGAAAAAAAAAACGATTTCTTTATATTTCTTGGCTCTGGGGAGTTCACTGAAAACAATATAGGTTTGCCAATATAAAGCAATGCATTTGTGTATTATAGTTTTTATGTTATAATACTGTAAGTTAGTAGAAGAAGAAATAAATTAAAGTGAGATATTCAGTTAGATAACAAAATACGAGGTATTTAAGTTCACTGATAATAATATAGGTTTGCCAGTGTAAGACTATGTACGAGGGTGTTTTAAAAAGTAATGCCATTTTGTTTAGGACATATATAATTACCAACACAAAAACATGTATCATACATAAAAATGAAGCTGGTCCTCGGTGGATCACATCCCTACTTCTCCATATAGTTGAGTCAAAAAGTAATGCCATTTTGTTTAGGACAAATATAATTACCAACACAGGAACATGTATCATACATCAAAATGAAGCTGATCCTCTGTGGATCACATCTCTACTTCTCCATATAGTTGAGTCAAAAAGTAATGCCATTTTGTTTAGAACAGTATAATTACAACACAAAACATGTATCATACATCAAAATGAAGCTGGTCCTCTGTGGATCACATCCCTACTTCTCCATATAGGTGAGTCAAAATGTAATGTCATTTTGATTACGACAGGTATAATTACCAACACAGGAACGTGTTTCATACATAAAAATGAAGCTGCCCCCTGTGGATCACATCACTACTTCTCTACGTAGTCACCGTTTCTCTCAATAGCAATGTTCCACCTTCGAATGAGAGCAAGGACGATGGTGAGTCAAAACGTAATGCCATTTTGTTTAGGACAGATATAATTACCAACACAAAAATGTATCATGCATGAAAAGGAAGCTGCCGCTCTGTGGATCATATAACTACTTCTCAACATAGTCACCGTTTCTCTCAATAGCAATGGTCCACCTTCAAATAAGAGCATGTATCTATGCCCCGTAAAATGTTGTGGACTGTTCTTTGAGCCCTTTCTTTTCAAATTTTCCAGATTTCACTTCCTCGTCACTGGAATAATGTTTGCCTATCAAACCCTCTTTTCTGGGATCGAAGAGATGATAGTGTGAATTCCAGTGACGAGGACGTGAAATCTGTAGCGAAAAAGTGGCTCAAAGAACAGTCAACAGAATTTTACGGGGTAGAGATAGATGCCTCTCATTTGAGGTGGAACATTGCTATTGAGAGAAACGGTGACTATGGGGAGAAGGAGGGATATGATCCACATACGACCAGCTTCATTTTTATGTATAAACATGTTCTTGTGTTGGTAATTATACCTGTCCTAAACAAAATGGCATTAATTTTTGACTCACCTATGTGGAGAAGTAGGAATGTGATCCACAGAGGACCAGCTTCCAATTTATGTATGATACATGTCTGTGTTGTAATTATACCTGTCTAAACAAAATGGCATTACTTTTTGATCACCTATGTGGAGAAATAGGAATGTGATCCACAGAGGACCAGCTACATTTTGATGTATAATACACGTTCCTGTGTTGGTAATTATACCTGTCCTAAACAAAATGGCATTACTTTTTAACTCACCCTCGTATTATAGTTTTATATGTTATGATACTGTAATTTGTATGAAGAAGAAATAAATGAAAGTGAGATATTCATTTAGATAACAAAATACATTTAATAGCAATTAACAGACAATGCCATGCTGAAAGCGTTTCCAGAATATACAATGAATAAAAGAACCATTAGTTATACTAGCAAAAAAAGAAAACGCCCTCTGGGTGACGTAAAAATTAATTTTTTGAAAGATATTGCCTGAATGGTGTTCGAGTTTAAAAAAATCGATGTTAGAAATAATCAAACGGAGGCTGGAAATTAAATGGATTCTTTATAACATTAACCAAATACAATACTTACTACAACGTGAAGAAGGTAAACCACTGCTAGTGGTATAAGACTACTCAGTCAGCACAATACTCCGTATTAATGAGGACTGAGACATACCCATTAATGTTTATAGGTAGGGTATATAACTCTCTCTCTCTCTCTCTCTCTCTCTGCTCTCTGTCTCTGTCTCTCTCTCTCTGTTGTAACGTAACAATGGTTACTAAATGAGACATAACTAAAACGGAGGTTGGAAATGAAATGTTATAACATTAACAAAATACAATACTCGCCACGCATGAAGAATGTAAACCACTGCTGGTTTTATAAAACTACTCAGTCAGTATAATACTCCTGTATTCATGAGAACTGGGAGATACGCGTTTATCCTCATAGGTAAGGTATATAACTCTCTCTGTTTCTATCTCTGTCTGTGTGTCTCTTTCTCTTTCTCTTCTCTCTCTCTCTCTCTCTCTCTCTCTCTTCTCTCTCTCTCTCTGTCATTCTCTCTGTTATAACCTAACACAGGTTACTAAATGAGAAATAACCAAACGAGGTTGGAAATGAAATGGAATCTTCATAACATTAACAAAATACAATACTTACCAGCGGCGTGAAGAAAGGTAAACCACTGCTAGTGGTAATATAGACTTACCAGCAGAGTGACTGTTACCTAGCCATGCTATTTACCCTCATAGGATTAGCGGAGGAATTTCCCATGCTGTCTGCTAGTGGTATAAGACTACAGTCAGCATAATGCTCCGTATTTATGAGGATTGGGACATAGCTATTAATGTTCATAGGTAGGATATATAACTATGTCTGTCTGTCTGTCTGCCTGTCTGTTGTAACCTAACACAGGTTATTAAATGAGAAATAACCAAACAGAGGTTGGAAATAAAATGGAATCTTCATAACATTAACAAAATACAATACTCGCCAGTGGCGTGAAGAAAGGTAAACCACTGCGTGTAGTATAAGACTAAAAAAATGGACTCTCGCGTCGATTTTCGACGCATGAGTGAACATCCAGTGAACAACCAACACAATGATTTGTTTATAGTGGTGAAGGCTTGTGTAGGACCATTCCACACTTTTTGGCACAGTCGATAGGAAAGAATTGGTGCATCAAGGAATGCCACGAACCCAGTCAACAACTGACCTCGGGAATTTTGAATTCAGAGTTATCCCTCTCCTAGACTCGTTACCTACCCAAGGTTAAAGAGCCCAGTCTGCCCTACTATTTAACCCAAAGCTGAAGGGAGAATATATGGATTTATACCTTTCCCAAGGGTATTAGCGCTATGTGAAATGTCAACAGCTTCGTCTAGGAATTGAACTCGAACCGACGAGTCCATTTTCCACGACTCTAACCACTAGCCCACGCGCCTCCATATAGTATAAGACTACTCACTATAATACTCCTGTATGTATGGGAACTGGGACATATCCATTAATGTTCTTAGGGAGGATATATAGCAGTTTATGATTTGAAATTGGGAAAACCAACGTCAGTGTTCAACTGAAAAAAGAACTGATGATTGGCATCAATGGAGCTAGTCATAAGGGACAAGAATAGATGATAGGCAAATGAGATCGTGTTAGTAATTGTATTTATTTTCATCTTACTGAAAAGATTGGAAGCAAACATATACCTTTTTTCTGAATGGCTCAATTTCATAGAAAACAATAAAACGAGAAGATTATCCGTATTTCTCAAAAGAGAAGAAATGTACGTATTGCTTTACGCGAGTATATACGAGGTCGATTTCGGAGGTTATGAAACTGATTTTTTATTATTCAGGTTGGCAACCCTGACTGAAAACTAGTTGTTCAATTTTAAATTTGAACCAGTGTGAAAATATTTCCATAATGCCCGAAATGAGACTGGTTGGCTGCGGTGGGTCCGGCTGAGGGTACACGGCTAATGTAAAGATGTATAGCGCAAGTCAGACCGGACTTTTACCACTATAGTCGGCCTGCGAGGACACCAGTGACCGATAAATGTACGATACCTGTGAATAACAGTAGTGCTTGCCAAACGCCAGGCACCAGGGAAGAGAGCCTTTGGCTGCAGACAAGACGGATAGGCTGGACATGTCTACCCTTAAAAAATAAAAATAAAAATTCAGAGTTTTCCTTCTAATAGACCGGTTGCCTAACCAAGGTTAAAGAGCCCGGTCTGCCCTACTATTTACCCATAGCTGGAGGGAGAGTAGGATTCATACCTCTCTCAAGTGTATTAGCGCTAAGTGAAATGCAATTACTACATCCAGGATTTGAACTCGCGGCGACGAATCCATTTCCATGACTTTAATCATTACACCACGCGATTTTATAATGTTATAAACTCTTAACATATTTCGGGTATAATAATGGAGAGAGAGAGAGAGAGAGAGAGAGAGAGAGAGAGAGAGAGAGAGAGAGAGAGAGAGAGAGAGAGAAGGGGTAGAGATGGGATGAGGGGGCTCTCACTTGTTACTCACTACCACTATTGCTGCTAATTCGGCTGTCATCTTCTTTAGGGTTTATTTCTCGGGTTGATCCTGTGTGTTGGTTCTTTATTTTGTGTTTGTTTTAGCTATAAGTCTGATTTTTTAAATTATTATTCAGGCTGGCATCCCTAATTGAAAATTAGCTGATCAACGTTAACCTTGAACACGTGCTAAAATAATTTCATTCATATTTGCCTCTCAGACTTGATGTTCAGCAGAATAATTATCAATCATTACAATTGGGTTCGGTTAAGTGTGTCAGGAAGAAAAAAAACAGAAGATTCCATTTTCATTATTTAGGTACTATATGACACCAAGGAAATTATAGTGAAAGAGAACAAGTTGATAATTAGGGTGATAATATAAAACAGAAGATTCCATTTTCATTATTTAGGTACTATATGACACGAAGGAAATGATAATGAAAGAGAACAAGTTGATAATTAGGGTGATAATATAAAACAGAAGATTCCATTTTCATTATTTAGGTACCTAATGATACCAAGAAAATTATAATGAAGAAGAATAAGTTGATAATTAGGGTGATAATATAAAACAGAAGATTCCATTTTCATTATTTTGGTACTCTATGACACCAAGGAAATGATAATGAAAGAGAACAAGTTGATAATTAGGATGATAATATAAAACAGAAGATTCCATTTTCATTATTTAGGTACTATATCACACCAAGGAAATGGTAAGGAAAGAGAACAAGTTGATAATTAGTGTGATAATATAAAACAGAAGATTCCATCTTCATTATTTAGGTACTATATCACACCAAGGAAATTATAGTGAAAGAGAACAAATTGGTAATTAGGGTGATAATATAAAACAGAAGATTCCATTTTCATTATTTAGGTACTATATGACACCAAGGAAATAATAAGGAAAGAGAACAAGTTGGTAATTAGGGTGATAATATAAAACAGAAGATTCCATTTTCATTATTTAGGTACCTAATGATACCAAGGAAATTATAATGAAGAAGAACAAGTTGATTATTAGGGTGATAATATAAAACAGAAGATTCCATTTTCATTATTTAGGTACTATATGACACCAATGAAATAATAAGGAAAGAGAACAAGTTGGTAATTAGGGTGATAATATAAAACAGAAGATTCCATTTTCCTTATTTAGGTACCTAATGATACCAAGGAAATTATAATGAAGAAGAACAAGTTGATAATTAGGGTGATAATATAAAACAGAAGATTCCATTTTCATTATTTAGGTACTATATGAGACCAAGGAAATTATAATGAAGAAGAACAAGTTGATAATTAGGGTGATAATATAAAACAGAAGATTCCATTTTCATTATTTAGGTACTATATGACACCAAGGAAATTATAGTGAAAGTGAACAAGTTGATAATTAGGGTGATAATATAAAACAGAAGATTCCATTTTCATTATTTAGGTACTATATGACACCAAGGAAATTATAGTGAAAGAGAACAAGTTGATAATTAGGGTGATAAAATAAAACAGAAGATTCCATTTTCACTATTTAGGTACTCTATGAGACCAAGGAAATTATAATGAAGAAGAACAAGTTGATAATTAGAGTGATAATATAAGATTCCATTTTCCTTATTTAGGTACTATATGATACCAAGGAAATTATAATTATAAGTTGATAATCAAGCTGATAATACTTTTTTTGTACGATTAGTTTCGTTGCGTAATAGACCGACCTCCTACGTTTGACTATTACGTCAACGCTTTTTTTAAAAAAATGGTTAGAAATCGTCAGAAGATCATATAAAAAATAACAACATTAACATTCTAAGCAATTCTTGTAGAATTCTGCAGCTGTTCAGAAATGTTGGAGTTGAAATGAACAATTCAGCCTGGATGAGATTCAAGGAAGAAGAAGAAAAAAATGTCACTGCATCTTTTATCGAATGATATCAGTGTCGAACAGAGTGCAATCCCCCAGACACCCAGTTCTCTTTCGTTACTGATCAATTTTTTCTATGTAACCCTTCTTTCTCACTCGCCCATCTACGCATGCGCACAATCGGCGTCATGAACACTGTTGCCTTGGAAGCTAGTAGAAGAATGACTCAAGATGAAATAGGAACACTGTTTGCGACTGAAATAATCGAAAAAAAATCAGGATAGTTTTGTTTTTCTTTCTCTAATGTAACTGAAGAAGCTAATTTTAAAGGAACCCTACATTCATTATAGGATTTTCGAAAAAGAAAGTTTTAATGACGTTACAGAATAAAGTTATTTTGTTTAATATTTTTAGCTATTACTAATATTAATGTTTTATATTGTATTTTTTACCCTTTTCGTCAAATTATTTCATTTCTGGTGAGAAAACATCTATAAATACATATATAAAAGTTTGGTTTGGTTTGTTTTGTTTTACGGCATATCCACCTCAGTGGGTCATTTAATGCCAATAAAGTTTTAAAATAAATCAATTCTTAATGGATAATACATTTTTTTTTATAAATACATTTTTCTATTTAACCCATAGATGGGACCCTAACAGGTACTACCACACCAGGTCAGAGTGGACCAGGGAGCAATGGTGATGAAAGGGTGCTCCACATTCCCCAAACCTCCAAAACTGGAACCTCACCATCAGATAGAGTTTAACGTCATTCCCAGGACATGTAGACCCGCAGCCACCGCCTTCTAGCACCCATATGATAAAAAGGGGTTGGGCTTGCCATAAGGGGCATGTGATACTATGGTTGAAGACGAACATGGTCAGAATAAATAAATAAATAAATAAATAAGAAAGAGAGTAGGTTAAGGCCGGCATAAGTAAAAGGGTTGGGTGGCTGACCTTTTTACGAATCCAAAGATTAGGTCGTAAAGTTTAAAGAGACCTATATGCCACCATGAAATGGGACCACTTGGTGATAATATCTTAGGCACCCAGGTATTAAAAGCAAAAAGGATTTTTTTAGGAGAAATTCTCTTTTGAAAAAATTAATGATCAACATATTGTAGACAGATTGTCTGGAAAAATATTTGAGTACTCTAATTTTAAGGGTTAATGGCGACTCGAAGTCGGCGATTTATTTAAGTTCTGGCCATTTGTGTGGTCCGGAGAAGATGGTTTGGGTAGGGGAATTTGACATAAATACAACTAAACTCGAGCCCTAAGTTAGTTAGAACCCGGGGATCGAAGGGTTAAGTTGGCCGTTGAAGTGTCAAGTTTGCCAGTAGTAGACAGTAGCAGCCAGCGAGTATCAACACACCCTTCTTCCATGTGTCTTGTTTACACTTGTTGTTGTTGTTGTTGTTGTTTTGTTTTCAATCCTTGTGAAGCCTGTATTTCTGACTCGTGCTTAAATTCGGCCGGCACATAATTCACAACGTTGGGATCTAGACAAGTACATCTAAAGAGCAGAGTGCAGAGCAGGTCGTCTCACAGGCAATCATATAGGTACTAGGGCTTGACGTGACCAGCCGATTGATCGGAGGGGGTCTCTCCGACCGCCCGTCTAGCCCAAGATAGGGCCAAAGTGGAGTATTGCATGTCATGAACTGCTCATCCACCTGGGCTCTATCCTTAAGCATCACGGGTCGCCACCCACGCCCAACAGGTGGCCCCATTGGGGGAGTTTTACCCCTCTGCAGAGGTGCAGAGGTGCAGAGGTGCAGTCGGTGCATTCTAACGCCCCAGCGTTTTTTCTTTCGCTAACGTAACTGAAGTAGCTAATTTTAAATGTCCCTTACATTCATTATAGGCTTGTCGAAAAAGAAAGTTTTAATGGCGTTACAGAATAAAATTATCTTATTTAATATTTTTAGCTATTACTAATATTAACGTTTTATATTCTATTTTTTTCCCTTTTCGTCAAATTATTTCATTTCTAGTGAGAAAACATCTATAAATACATATATAAAGGGCAGATGTGGGTATGTATGTATGTATGTATGTATGTATGTCCGGAGGAAACTACGTAAATAAAACAATTAATGACAAAGTAAAAGTAAAAGAAAGTCGTCGGGGTGGCCTAATGTCGCTATCAGCCAATCAGCGAGGGAGTCTATCCCCTTTTCAATAGCGCTAGACCAAGGAGATTGTTTTTGCATCTGAGGTGAGGTGCCACGCCTACCATCAACTCTTTACTTTACCGCACAGATCCCTGTGCTACTCATAACGCTGAGTTGGCGAGGACCGGTATCGAACTAGGAACCTTGTGATTTCTAGCCGAACGCTCTACCGACCGAGCTAACTCGGCCATAAACATTTACTATCATCAGATATTGCTTTTTGGGCAAAAATAATTAAGATTTTTTTTTTATATTCGTGAAGATAATTAAATAATAAAATTTAAATAGTAACAGTATGGATTTTTTTTGCATTTAATATTTCAAATAGGAGACATTGTTTTGTTTTTTGTTGTTGTCTTTTGTTTGTTTGTTTTTTTTCGTTTTTTTCAAAATGTCTGTGCATTTTCTTTTTATCTGATGCCCTACCATACCGAATCAACGCTAGGTCTTTTTACGTAGGGATTTTAATGAGGCGTCCTGCGAGGATCCAACACGCAATTATAAATAATGGATCCGTGAAACTAACTCTTTTTGCTCCTCCTATACCCAGGCGACGCTGGGTAGCCGCTTCTAGTATTAAATATAGTGATGTTAACGATGATGATGACAATTTAAAAAAATATATAAAATAATTTGTTCTCAACAAACATTTTTTTTTTTTTAAATAGAGAAATAAGAAATTACAGTTATTCGCCCATTTCATTCATAAAGGAGGAGAAGAAGAAAGAGAAAAAAAAAAAAAGGAGAGGAAAAGATAAGAGAAATTATAACCACACAAATAAAAACATAAGCACGTCCAGTTCTGAAAATAAACTCTGATGATAAAGTTTATGCTTCGAAATCGTTAACACATAAAAAACATCTTTTTGTTTTTATTTTTCATACGCATTGTATTGGCCTTCAAAATATTAATATATTATAACATACTTAACAATGCTTCAAGCAAATTACCAATTGCTTTTATAAAAGAATCTGTTCAACTAATATTTGTTTTAAAATAATAAAATAATAGTCTTTTATAAATCTAATTTTAGTAACATAAAATACAATTAAAATGACGCGAATAGAATTGATTAAAACAGATAATATTAATTAACTAAAATTATTTGAAAATGTTTTCACAAAAGGAGAACGAACAATGATTGCTGGCAATTAAAGAGTAATTAACTACTAATTAGTACTACTTACCCACTTTACATCCGGGTTGTTGGATGATCATTATTACAAATAAAGAAGGTTGGGCTAAATCGAACTTAACGGACATAAATTCCACCCTCGTATGTCCCTCCCGCCCAAAGAAAACAAAATACCAAAAATCAGGGAATTAACCGAATTTGTTGGAATTTTCAGTGTTGATATATTAATGAATAAATAATATAATGCACGAGTTATTTTATTTAAAAACTTTTACATTTTTTCAGGTCATTTAACTTTGAACCACGTATCTTTGAGGCGTAACACAGATTCTCAAAGATAAGTGGTTCACTCAACCTACACTAATGTGCATATATATAATGAATCTATGAAGTAAATGGAAGTTAATCCGACAGTATGAATTTAACATTTTTAGAAAAAAACAAAAACAAAAGATGTTATTAGTTTGCTGACAGAATCTGTTTCGACCTTTTAATAGAGCGGTCTTCATCAAGAGCAACATATAAATAAAAGACGGAATAAATAACCGTCTTTGATTCATATGTTGCTCTTGATGAAGACCGCTCTATTAAAAGGTCGAAACAGATTCCGTCAGCAAACTGATAACATCTTTTGTTTTTTTTCTAAAAATGTTAAATTCATAATGTATCTATGTATACATATGTATTTATAAAATTATAAACACTCGTTTATAAATATACACATATAAATACTTTAATGTTATACACATGTGTATGGATATATAGATAGATAGATAGTTAGATAGATAGATATATAAATATGGCCACGCATATACAAACACTCTTGCAATAAAAATAAAGGATAGGGAATAGCTTTTTAAACTTTTCTTATGTTGTTTTATTTGGTATTATTTGTATTAATCGGACTATTGTCCTCATCTTCATTGTTATCTGTGCAACGTTTCAGCCGATGTGACCCCCAGCCTTGTTCAGATATTTCTTGTCGGACTCGGGAACCTTCTTATTGAACCCTGGAATCTTCTTGTAATCGATGACTCCATTAAAATCTAGCTGAGTGAGATTTGCCGCAAAACTGCTCATATTAGTAATGAATCTAAAATCATGAAATACGAGTTATATATCTCTAAGAAATAAAGGTTTACATAGAATATTGTGGAAATAATTTGCATAATGATTTTAACAAAATTGGGTTCAATAAAAATTATTTGCCGTTAATGATTTCTAATACTTTTATGTTATTCTCAAACGTGTTAAAAGCAATCCTATAAATGGGTTTATTTGTTTGTTTGTTTGTTTTGTTTTACGGCATATCAACCTCAGTGGGTCATTTAATGCCGATAAAGTTTTGAAATAAATCAATTCTTAATGGATAATACAATCTTTCTTATGCAACGAGAACACTTCGAGTCTAGAGCAACAGGTGGCAGTTGGTCGTTTTTATTTTCGAAACCGGGTCGTACTTAAAAATACGTGACAGTTGTTTTGAATTAAAACAAACTGAAAATACCAACAAAAAAGATAAAAAGGGGGGTAAAATATTTACAATTACTTGTCGACTAAAAGAACAGGGGCGGATATCATCATCATCATATTTATTAGCACGGATATCCATGCCAATTTCTCGCCAAACTTCCCTATCATTCATTGTCCCTGGGAGTTCCTCCGCGCAGCAACCAGAATCTTCGAATATCTGGTCAATGTAGGTCCTTGCTGGGCGGCCCACATTAGCTTGCTCATGTGTTGGCTTCCACAGGAGAACGTCGCTTATGAGCTCGTCCTTGCTTCTCCAGCAGTGTCCTGTATGCCTAGCCCATCTTACTCGGATGATTTGTGAGTTGAGAGGCAGGTGGCCATAAAGATGCTTCCTTGTGGGGCGCTGCTTCCATAACTTGTTCAAGACTGTTCGCAGCATTCTTGTGCAGCCCCTATCTAGCTTATTCTCAAGACGTTTCGTTAGGGTCCAGGCGGTGCAGCCATACAGCAGTACCGATATAACAACGGCCTGGAAGAATTGTCTCTTTAGCTTGTCATAGAGATCGGATTTCCATATGACTGATATTTTTTTTGTGGCCAACCATGCCTTTCCTATTCGTGTATTAACATCGCTCTCTGTGGATGAGGTATTACAACCTAGGTATGTGAATAAGAGTGAATCTGGCTTCAGAGGCTTACCATCTAGTGTGGAGATGTCTCCTTTCTTTTTGAAGCTCATGAATTTTATCAGAGTTCACATAGAGGCCGATGTTCTTTGCTATCTTTGCTGAACAAAGCATGCAAATATTAACATGCAAAAATGACGCATTATATTGAGATTCACTTAGCGCTAATACCCTTGGGAAAGGTATGAATCCTACTCGCCCTCCAGCTATGGGTTAATAGTAGGCAGATTAGGCTCTTTAACCTTGGTTTGGCAACCGGTCTAGGGAGAGGAAAACTCTGAATTCAAACTTATGAACTCGCTTAAAAAATTGGCCTCGTGTCACATCCTGCTCGTGCGGAGGGGTTGGTAAATATATACATTGAGATTTCTATTAAAACAATACATTTAAAATGTTCTACCCTAGAGAATAAAGCAATTTTCATTTCTCTCTGCGAAAATGATAATAGTATGTTGTCAGTATTTGGATGGTCTAACAATTTAAGATAATATTAATCTTTTGCAAGTCTCTCTAGCAAACGAAATGTAATTCCTTTCGCCGTCAGCACAGTCTCTACCAACAGAGCACGTTACTCTCACTTCCTGACACCCCAAATACAGCAGTCGTCAGATTCACTTGCCGTCCAAACACTTGCTTTCTTCCTCCTCTGGCTGTCAACGACTGTCGCCTTATTTCTGCTCGTTCGGCAACCCTTATGCAAATTCCGATATACCCTATCCGGTCTCTGCCAACAGCATTTCAGCTACGAGGAGGTAAGTAAAGTCGTCGGGGCGGCCTAAAGTCGGGTATCAGCCAGTCAGCGAGGGAGTCTATCTCCTTTTCACTAGCGCTAGACCAAGGAGATTGTTTTAGCATCTGCGATGGAGTGCTCACCTACCATCAGCTCCTCACTTTACCGCACAGATCCTTGTGCTACTCATATGCTGAGTTGGCGAGGACCGGTATCGAACTAGGAACCTTGTGTTTTCTAGCCGAACTCTCTACCGACTGAGCTAACCGGCCCCTTGAGCGAGTTCGAGTATCCGTAGCCGCTCGCCACACTCTTCCCCCTCGCACAGGCCAAACATAACCTGACGCGCTTTGTTTGTGGGAGCTGGGAATCCACTTGTTCATAGGTCTGCCTCTCAATTTCGTCACAGTTCTGAACTCCATTTTTGAATCATCCAAATTTCCGATATAATGGATATTACTAGGATATGCTAATTAGAATCAGTTGGTCCCTCTTGAATAGGAGCATGAATATCATTATGGAATACTATGGTAACGAGAACCCAATGTGTTAACAGTTCGTCTAGTATATGCATAAGATAGATTCATTATGATATTGTCTATAGGGAAAATAGTGCAAGATTGGATATTGAATAACTGTCATTTTGTCGAAATCATTCAGACAAGATACGAAATTAACGCTGTTGCTAAAGTTTACATTAGTTAAGCCGTGTGGGATTTCTCTTGGAGAGAGAGACAGAGACAGAGACAGAGAGAAAGAGAGACAGAGAGAGAGGGGAAGGGAGGGACAAGAGAGAGAGACAGAGACAGAGACAGAGAGACAGATTAGAAGAAAGAGAGAGAGAGAGGAGACAGAGACAGAGACAGAGAGAAAGAGAGAGATAGAAAATAGAGAGAGAGAGAGAGAAAGAAAGAGGGAGGGAGGGAGGGAGGCACAAGAGAGAGTGAGAGAGTGAGAGAGACAGAAAGAGAGAGAGAGACCGAAAGAGAGAGACAGAGAGAGAGAGAGAGGGGGGAAAGGGGGACAAGAGAGAGAAGGGGAAGACAGAGAGAAAAAGAGAGAGAGAAAGAGAGAGACAGAGATAGAGAGAAAGAGAGAGAGAGGGGGAAGGGAGTGACAAGAGAGAGAGAGAGAGAGAGACAGACAGAGAGAGAGAGAGAGAGAGGGAGGGAGAAAGAGAGGGGATGAGTTTCCTGAGCATTTGCATATGGAAATTTGAAGAGCTTTTTCCAATGGTTGCACGTTGCTTGCTTATCAGCACGCAATTGCAATACTCACATGAAAGTTGTCAATCAATGGCGACTTATTTCGGTGATAGAAACTAAACAAGAAATGCTTTCTTTATTTATATCATCATCATGATCATCATGATCATCATGTCGTACTAGCAACACGGATATCCATGACAATTTCTCACCAACCGTCCCTATCATCCATTGCTGCACAGGTGGTGCAGCCATACAGTAGCACTGATGGAACTACGGCCTGGAAGTATTGTCGCTTTAGCTTGTCAGTGAGGTTTACTAAGAATATATTTCAAACCTCTACTTAAAGCCATTGACATATTAACAATCATCATCATCATCATCCTCATCATCATGTCGTACTAGCAGCACGGATATCCATGAGAATCTCTCGCCAACCGTCCCTTTCGTTCATAACCCCTGGCAGGTCCTCCGCGCAGCATCCAGTATCTGCGCAAAGCTGGTTAACGTAAGTCTTTGCTGGGCGGCCCGCGATGGCGTTTCCATGTGCTGGCTTCCACAGTTGGACTAAATAAGCTCTACTGCCAACGTTCAAAGCTTCACCTCTGTATTCTACAAGAAACACGTCAAATTTACGTTTCGCAACCTTGAGAAGAATTCTGACAAACTAAGTCCGTCGGGTTCTCCCATCGCCACTGTCCAACCATCTCCTTTAATACTAGGTCGGGCCGAGACACGTCACATCTCTCGTCTCGCCAGCCACGAGACTTGCAAACTACAAATCGCGGCCTCAAGGACAGTCACGCTTTCACCTCCTTCACAACTCGACTCGTGCCCGCCTCGAACTCGTCACATTTCACCTTCTCTGCTTCCGCCCACACACACAACATGCCACTCGCTTTCTCGTCGACCGACGGACCGTTGTTGGCTCATCACAGGGTTTTTGGGTTTTGCCGTTCGACACGTCACAACTCCCGTCTCTATCATCGAGTCTCCTATCTCATGTATATAGCCGGCGATGTTCGACAATTGGGTATATAATATTTAGTTGCGTTTTTTTTATAACGATTCATTTGGGGTCGCATTGTACGGCGCTGAAAAACTGAAGATTTAAAACAATGATAAACGTTTGCACAAAATTATGACAATATTTATTTGTTTTGTCGGGAAAAATATAAGAGGCGCTTATCCCGACGCAGGGGGAGGGCCAGTAGCGAGCTTTAGTGGGGTAGCCACCAAGACAGGTAAATAAAGTGGTTGCGAAAATTTAGTGGGCTTTGCAGCTAACCACTTCAAAAACGCGATCCACTGTTACTCATACTGGGTCAATTAGTTGAGGGGAAAGAAGTAATGTGGAGTTGAACGTATAAAACAACTCGCTTTCAGTTTGTTCAGTTCACCCGCGTCGCCCAGATGGCAGCCGGACTTTTAATGCCTTGGATAAAACCAAAACGAGGGTGTGTCAGCTTCAAGAGAGGGAAAATGGGACAACCCAGTCGGTGACCCACCTCACCAACTCGCTACCAGGTTATAGAAAGAGGAGGAGAAAAATAATTTCTCACAGTTTTAAATATTTATAAAACGGGTAATTCTTTGTCTTTGAAGAAGTTGTTTACACTGTGTAAACATTAAGACGTGTTATTTCTAAACATATTGTCTCGTAAAACTATTAAGTCAGTAATGTGGAATGGAATATGCAAATACCTAGGTACCTCCTCACTGTAATCTGATTGGATAGTGTTTACCATAAATACTCAACACTGTGGTGGTACAGACGCCTACTACAAAGACTATCACATTGCTACGTCGATTACTACTCTCATTACTTCTACTCGACGCACCAGTTTCTTACTTACCTGCAAGTATGCCTTCTACAAAGAAGAGAAATATTTGAAAGAGAAACATCAATAATAAACCATACAAAGTGCATCCATTTTGTACGACAGAATTACCAATTGAACCGCTAAACTCCCGAGCTGGTAATTAGTAAAAGAAATAAAATCAATAAACAAATCAAATAAAACAGTTTGATTTTGTGCGTTAAATTCTTTAAAAAAAACATCTAACATACAATATTTTGAAAATTTGGTAAAAGCATCAATTTGCGAGAAGAGAAACCTTATTAAAGATGTTCAATGTTAAAGTGTATCGTAAAGGAAATTGCATCGACTTTTTGACTTTGTTATACTAATCTGATTCATTAAATGGCTGAAGAGATGGAAAGAAATAGACTATTGGTACTCAAAAGGGAGCGCATGGTCTAATGGTTAGAGTCGTAGGAAATGGACTCGTCAACGCGAGTTCAAGTTCCTGGACGAAGCTGTTGGCATTTCACTTAGCGCTAAAAAAAATACCCTTGGGAAAGTCTATGAATCCTACTCTCCTCCAGCTATGGATAAATAGCAGGACAGCTGGACTCTTTAACCATGGCTAGGTGGACAGTCTAGGAGAAGGAAAACTCTGAAATTCAAAACCTGTTAAACTCTGCTAAAGAAATTGACCCTGTGTCGCAGTCCTGCCGTGCAGAATGGGTTGGTAAAATGTATATTGGTACTCCATATGCATTGTTAGTATACTTATAAAAAAATTTCATTTCATTAGTGCTGAAAGAGATGGAAAAAGAAATAGACTATTATACTCAAAAGGTTTGAGTGCATGTTAGTATTACTTATTAAAATAATTTGATTCATTAGTGAGTGAAGAGATGAAAGAGTAGTAGACTATGGTAAACTCAAAATGGTTGAATGTATGTTAGTACTACTCGTTAAACTAATTTGATTCATTAGTGACTGAACAATAATAATAATAATAATAATAATAATAATAATAATAATTAATATAATAATATATTCCAGGTAAGGATTATATTATTAAGTTGTAGTAAGTAGATTCGCAGGTAAGTAAAACTGGTGCGTCAGAGTAGAAGTTATAAGAGTAGTAATCGGCGTAGCAATTTACGTCACTGCTTACGTCACATTACGCAAAATCGTCATAACATAGAATAAAAATACACTCAAAATTTTGAACATGCAACATTAGGAAAGACCTATTGTTTTTTTTAAAACAAGTTTTAATAAATACATGACTGGATATTATATATCGGTATATATAGTGTTTTAT
>CM042171.1:72308887-72326387 GCA_023376005.1 Doryteuthis pealeii
CCTCAGTGTGGATCACATCCCTACTTCTCCCAGAATAGGTGAGTCAAACTGTAATGCCATTTGTTTAGAACAGATATAATTACATACACAAAAACATGTATCATGCACCAAAATGAAGCTGGTCCTCTGTGGATCCCATCCCTAATTTCTCCAGATAGGCGAAATAAAAAGTAATTGTTCATTTGTTTAGGAGCACGGTATAATTACGCGAACACAGGAACGTGGTTTCATACATAAAAAAGGAAGCTGCCCCCTGTGGATCACATCACTGCTTCTCCTACGTAGTCACCGTTTCTCTCAATAGCAATGTTCCCAACTTCGATGAGAGCAGGACGATGGTAGTCAAAACCGTAATGCCATTTTGTTTAAGATACAGATATAAATTACAAACAAAAACAATGTATCATGCAATCAAAAATAACTGCCGCTCTGTGGATTCAATATAACTACTTCTCACATAAGTCCACCGTTTCTCTGCATAGCAATGGTCCAACCTTCAAAATAAGAGCATATATTCTTATGCCCCGTAAAAAAATGTTGTGGACTGTTCTTTGAGCCCTTTCTTTTTCAAATTTTACAGATTTCACTTCCTCGTCACTGGAATAATGTTTGCCTATCAAACCTCTTTTCTGGGAATCGAAGAGATGATAGTGTGAATTCAGTACGAAAGGACGTGAAATCTGTAGCGAAGTGGCTCAAAGAACAGTCACAGAATAACGGGTAGAGATAAGATGGCTCTCAATTTGAAAGGTGGAACATTGCTATTGAGAGAAACGGTGAACTATGGGGAGAAGGAGGGATATGATCCAGCATAACGACCAGCTTTCTTTTTATGTATAATAACATGTTCTTGTGTTGGTAATTATACCTGTCCTAAACAAAATGGCATTACGTTTTTTGACTCACCTATGTGGAGAATAGGAATGTGATCCACAGAGGACCAGCCTTCCTTTGATACATGAACACAAGCTCCGGGGGCGTTGGTAATTATACTGTCTTAAAACAAAATGGCATTAAACGGTTTGACTCCCCTATGTGGAGAAATAGGGATGTTGATCCACAGAGGACCATCTCATTTTGCGTGTATGATGCATGTTGCTGTGTTGGCTAATTATACCTTCGCTAAACCAAAATGGTATTACGTTTGACTCACCTATGTGAAGAAGTAAGGAATGTGATGCCACAGAGGAAAATTTGATGTATGATACACGTTCCTGGTGTTGGTAATTAATACCTGTCCTAAACAAAATGGCAATTACTCTTTGACTCACTATGTGGAGAAAGTAGGAATGTGATCCACAGAGGAACCAGCTTAATTTTAATGTATGATACAATGTTCTTGTGTTGGTAACTTATACATGTCCTAAACAAAAATGGCATTACTTTTTTAAATTACCTATGTGGAGAAAGTAGGAAATGTGATGCCACAGAGGATGCAAAGCTCATTTGATGTAATGATAGCATGTTCCTAGTGTTGGTAATATACCTGTCCTAAACAAAATGCATTAACGTTTTTTTGACTCAACCTAATGTGGAGAAGTAGAATGTGATCCACAGAGGACCAGCTAACATTTTGATGTATAATACACGTTCCCTGTGTTGGTAATTATACCTGTCCTAAAACAAAAATGGCATTACGTTTTAAACTCACCTCGTAATTATAGTTTTATATGTTATGATACTGTAATTTGTATGAAAAGGAAGAAATAAATGAAGGTGAGTATTCCATTTAGATACAAAATACATTAATAGGCAATTTAAACAGACAATGCCCATGCTGAAAGCGTTTACAGAAATACAATGAATAAAAGAACCCATTGTTTATACTAGCAAAAAAGACGCCCCTCTGGGTGACGTAAAAAATTAAATTTTTGAAGAATATTGCCCTGGAATGGTGTTCGAGTTTTAAAAAAATCGATGTTAGAAATATCAAAACGGAGGCCTGGAAATTAAATGGATTCTTTATAACTTAACAAATACAATACTTACTACAGCGTGAAGAAGGTAAACCACTGCTAGTGGTATACAGACTACTTGCAGAGCACAATATCCCGTATTAATGAGGACTGAGACCATACCCATTAATGTTAATGGTTAGGGTAATATAACTCTCTCTCTAATCTCTTTCTCTTTTCTCTTTCTCTCTCTATCTCTTCTCTCTCTCTCTCTCTCTCCTCTCTCTCCTCTCTCTCTTCTCTCTTGCTGTCTCTGGTCTTTCTTCTGTTTGTAACGTAACAATTGTTACTAAATGAGACATAACTAAAACGGAGGTTGGAAATGAAATGGAATTTTATATAACATTAACAAAATTACAAAACTCGCCACCGCATGGAAGAATGTAAAACCACGCTGGGTTTTATAAAACTACTCATCAGTATAATACTCCTGTATTCATGAGAACTGGGAGATACGCGTTATCCATAGGTAAGGTATAATAACTCTCTTCTGTTTTCCTATCTCTGTCTGTGTGTCTGCTGTCCTCTTTCTCTCTCTCTCGTCTCTCTCTCTCTCTCTCTCTCTCTCACCTTTGTCATTCCTCTCTGTTATAACCTAATCCGGTTACTAAATGAGAAATAACCAAACCGAGGTTGGAATAAATGGAATCTTTCTAACATTAACAAAACTACAAATACTCGCCAGCGGCGTGAAAAAAAAGGTAAACCACTGCTAGTGTATTAGACTACTTAGTCAGCATAATGCTCCCGTATTTATGAGGATTGGGATATAGCCATTAATGTTCATAGGTAGGATATATAACTCTCTCTGCCTGTCTATCTGTCTCTCTCTCTGTCTCTCTGTTATAACCTAACACAAGTTACTAAATGAGAAATAACCAAATGAAGGTTGGAAACGAAATGAAATGGAATCTTCATAACATTAACAAAATACAATACTTACCAGCGGCGTGAAGAAAGGTAAACCACTGTTAGTGGTATAAGACTACTCAGTCAGTATAATACTCCTGTATTCATGAGAACTAGGAGATACGCGTTTATCCTCATAGGTAAGGTATATAACTCTCTCTGTTTCTATCTCTATCTGTCTGTCTGTCTCTTACTCTCTCCCTCTCCCCCGCCCCCTTCTCTCTTTCTTTCTGTTATAACCTAACACAGGTTATTAAAGGACAAATAACCAAACGAAGGTCGGAAATGAAATGGAATCTTCATAACATTAACAAAATACAATACTTACCAGTGGCGTGAAGAAAGGTAAACCACTGCTAGTGGTATAAGACTACCCAGTCAGCATAATGCTCCCGTATTTATGAGGATTGGGACATAGCTATTAATGTTCATAGGTAGGATATATAACTTGTCTGTCTGTCTGTCTGCCTGTCTTCTATGTTGTAACCTAACACAGGTTATTAAATGAGAAATAACCAAAACGGAGGTTGGAAATGAAATGGAATCTTTATAACATTAACAAAATACAATACTCGCCAGTGGCGTGAAGAAAGGTAAACCACTGCGTGTGGTATAAGACTAAAAAAATGGACTCTCGCGTCGATTTTCGACGCATGAGTGTTCATCCAGTGAACAACCAACACAATGATTTGTTTATAGTGGTGAAGGCTTCTGTAGGACCATTCCACACTTTTGGGGACAGTCGATAGGAAATAATTGGTGCATCAAGGAATGCCACGAACCCAGTCAACAACTGACCTCGGGAATTTTGAATTCAGAGACTGGTTACCTACCCAAGGTTAAAGAGCCCAGTCTTCCCTACTATTTAACCCATAGCTGGAGGGAGAATATATGGATTTATACCTTTTCCAAGGGTATTAGCGCTATGTGAAATGTCAACAGCTTCGTCTAGGAATTGAACTCGAACCGACGAGTCCATTTTCCACGACTCTAACCACTAGCCCACGCGCCTCCATATAGTATAAGACTACTCACTATAATAGTCCTGTATTTATGGGAACTGGGACATATCCATTGATGTTCTTAGGTAGGATATATAAGAGTTTATGATTTGAAATTGGGAAAACCAACGTCAGTGTTCAACAGAAAGAAAACAACTTATTATTGGCATCAATGGAGCTGGTCATAAGGGACAAGAATAGATGATAGGCAAATAAGATCGTGTTAGTAATTGTATTTATTTTCATCTTACTAAAATGATTGGAAGCAAACATATACCTTTTTTCTGAATGGCTCAATTTCACAGAAAACAATAACACGAGAAGATTATCCGTATTTCTCAAAAGAGAAGAAATGTACGTATTGCTTTACGCGAGAATATACGAGGTCGATTTCGGAGGTTATGAAACTGATTTTTTATTATTCAGGTTGGCAACCCTGACTGAAAACTAGTTGTTCAATTTTAAATTTGAACCAGTGTGAAAATATTTCCATAATGCCCGAAATGAGACTGGTTGGCTGCGGTGGGTCCGGCTGAGGGTACACGGCTAATGTAAAGATGTATAGCGCAAGTCAGACCGGACTTTTACCACTATAGTCGGCCTGCGAGGACACCAGTGACCGATAAATGTACGATACCTGTGAATAACAGTAGTGCTTGCCAAACGCCAGGCACCAGGGAAGGAGCCCTTTGGCTGCAGACAAGACGGATAGGCTGGACATGTCTACCCTTAAAAAATAAAAATAAAAATTCAGAGTTTTCCTTCTAATAGACCGGTTGCCTAACCAAGGTTAAGAGCCCGGTCTGCCCTACTATTTACCCATAGCTGGAGGGAGAGTAGGATTCATACCTCTCTCAAGTGTATTAGCGCTAAGTGAAATGCAATTACTACATCCAGGATTTGAACTCGCGGCGACGAATCCATTTCCATGACTTTAATCATTACACCACGCGATTTTATAATGTTATAAACTCTTAACATATTTCGGGTATATAATGGAGAGAGAGAGAGAGAGAGAGAGAGAGAGAGAGAGAGAGAGAGAGAGAGAGAGAGAGAGAGAGAGGGGGTAGAGATGGGATGAGGGGGCTCTCACTTGTTACTCACTACCACTATTGCTGCTAATTCGGCTGTCATCTTCTTTAGGGTTTATTTCTCGGGTTGATCCTGTGTGTTGGTTCTTTATTTTGTGTTTGTTTTAGCTATAAGTCTGATTTTTTAAATTATTATTCAGGCTGGCATCCCTAATTGAAAATTAGCTGATCAACGTTAACCTTGAACACGTGCTAAATAATTTCATTCATATTTGCCTCTCAGACTTGATGTTCAGCAGAATAATTATCAATCATTACAATTGGGTTCGGTAAGTGTGTCAGGAAGAAAAAAAACCAGAAGATTCCATTTTCATTATTTAGGTACTATATGACACCAAGGAAATTATAGTGAAAGAGAACAAGTTGATAATTAGGGTGATAATATAAAACAGAAGATTCCATTTTCATTATTTAGGTACTATATGACACGAAGGAAATGATAATGAAAGAGAACAAGTTGATAATTAGGGTGATAATATAAAACAGAAGATTCCATTTTCATTATTTAGGTACCTAATGATACCAAGAAAATTATAATGAAGAAGAATAAGTTGATAATTAGGGTGATAATATAAAACAGAAGATTCCATTTTCATTATTTTGGTACTCTATGACACCAAGGAAATGATAATGAAAGAGAACAAGTTGATAATTAGGATGATAATATAAAACAGAAGATTCCATTTTCATTATTTAGGTACTATATCACACCAAGGAAATGGTAAGGAAAGAGAACAAGTTGATAATTAGTGTGATAATATAAAACAGAAGATTCCATCTTCATTATTTAGGTACTATATCACACCAAGGAAATTATAGTGAAAGAGAACAAATTGGTAATTAGGGTGATAATATAAAACAGAAGATTCCATTTTCATTATTTAGGTACTATATGACACCAAGGAAATAATAAGGAAAGAGAACAAGTTGGTAATTAGGGTGATAATATAAAACAGAAGATTCCATTTTCCTTATTTAGGTACCTAATGATACAAGGAAATTATAATGAAGAAGAACAAGTTGATAATTAGGGTGATAATATAAAACAGAAGATTCCATTTTCATTATTTAGGTACTATATGACACCAATGAAATAATAAGGAAAGAGAACAAGTTGGTAATTAGGGTGATAATATAAACAGAAGATTCCATTTTCCTTATTTAGGTACCTAATGATACCAAGGAAATTATAATGAAGAAGAACAAGTTGATAATTAGGGTGATAATATAAAACAGAAGATTCCATTTTCATTATTTAGGTACTATATGAGACCAAGGAAATTATAATGAAGAATAACAAGTTGATAATTAGGGTGATAATATAAAACAGAAGATTCCATTTTCATTATTTAGGTACTATATGACACCAAGGAAATTATAGTGAAAGTGAACAAGTTGATAATTAGGGTGATAATATAAAACAGAAGATTCCATTTTCATTATTTAGGTACTATATGACACCAAGGAAATTATAGTGAAAGAGAACAAGTTGATAATTAGGGTGATAAATAAAACAGAAGATTCCCATTTTCACTATTTAGGTACTCTATGAGACCAAGGAAATTATAATGAAGAAGAACAGTTGATAATTAGAGTGATAATATAAGATTCCATTTTCCTTATTTAGGTACTATATGATACCAAGGAAATTATAATTATAAGTTGATAATCAAGCTGATAATACTTTTTTTGTACGATTAGTTTCGTTTGCGTAATAGACCGACCTCCTACGTTTGACTATTACGTCAACGCTTTTTTTTAAAAAAATGGTTAGAAATCGTCAGAAGATCATATAAAAATAACACATTAACATTCTAAGCAATCTTGTAGAATTCTGCAGCTGTTCAGAAATGTTGGAGTTGAAATGAACAATTCAGCCTGGATGAGATTCAAGGAAGAAGAAGAAAAATGTCACTGCATCTTTTATCGAATGATATCAGTGTCGAACAGAGTGCAATCCCCAGACACCAGTTCTCTTTCGTTACTGATCAATTTTTTCTATGTAACCCTTCTTTCTCACTCGCCCATCTACGCATGCGCACAATCGGCGTCATGAACACTGTTGCCTTGGAAGCTAGTAGAAGAATGACTCAAGATGAAATAGGAACACTGTTTGTGACTGAAATAATCGAAAAAAAATCAGGATAGTTTTGTTTTTCTTTCTCTAACGTAACTGAAGAAGCTAATTTTAAAGGAACCCTACATTCATTATAGGATTTTCGAAAAAGAAAGTTTTAATGACGTTACAGAATAAAGTTATTTTGTTTAATATTTTTAGCTATTACTAATATTAATGTTTTATATTCTAATTTTTTCCCTTTTCGTCAAATTATTTCATTTCTGGAGGAGAAAACATCTATGAATACATATATAAAGGGCAGATGTGGGTATGTATGTATGTATGTATGTATGTATGTATGTATGTATGTCCGGAGGAAACTACGTAAATAAAACAATTAATGACAAAGTAAATATATATAAACATTTACTATCATCAGAGATTGCTTTTTGGGCAAAAATAATTAAGATTTTTTTTTTATATTCGTGAAGATAATTAAATAATTGTTATAGGTGATACTAATAAGACTAATGGAATGCGCCGACAGGTTACTATGAGTAACAGGGATAATTGTGGCTTAGCAGTAAGACAATGCGAGTGTGCCAATAACTCTGTTCGTCGGACATAATTTCCACATCTCTCTATTGTATTTGTCTACTTTCTGTTAATACATTTTTCTACATTTGTTACCCGTCGTTTTGTTCTTATTTGACCCCTTAAAACCTCACAACAATAATACAATTTAAATAGTAACAGTATGGATTTTTTTGTTGCATTTAATATTTTAAATGGAGACATTGTTTTGTTGTTCTTTTTTGTGTTTTTTTTTTTTTTTTTTTTTTTGTTTTGTTTTTTCAAAATATCTGAGCATTTTTTTTTTATCTGATGCCCACCATGCCGAATCAACGCTAGCTCTTTTTACGTAGGGATTTTTAATGAGGCGTCCTGCGAGGATCCAACACGCAATTATAAATAATGGATCCGTGAGACTAACTCTTTTTGCTCCTCCTATACCCAGGCGACGCTGGGTAGCCGCTTCTAGTATTAAATATAGTGATGTTAACGACGATGATGACAATTTAAAAAAATATATAAAATAATTTGTTCTCAACAAACATTTTTTTTTAAAAATAGAGAAATAAGAAATTACAGTTATTCGCCCATTTCATTCATAAAGGAGGAGAAGAAGAAAGAGAAAAAAGGAGAGGAAAAGGAAATAAGAAGAGAAATTATAACCACCCAAATAAAAACATAAGCACGTCCATTTCTGAAAATAAACTCTGATGATGAAGTTTATGCTTCGAAATCGTTAACACATAAAAAACATCTTTTTGTTTTTATTTTTCATACGCATTGTATTGGCCTTCAAAATATTAATATATTATAACATACTCAACAATGCTTCAAGCAAATTACCAATTGCTTTTATAAAAGAATCTGTTCAACTAATATTTGTTTTAAAATAATATAAATAAATGTCTTTTATAAATCTAATTTTAGTAACATAAAATACAATTAAAATGACGCGAATAGAATTGATTAAAACAGATAATATTAATTAACTAATATTATTTGAAAATGTTTTCACAAAAGGAGAACGAACAATGATTGCTGGTAATTAAAGAATAATTAACTACTAATTAGTACTACTTACCCACTTTACATCCGGGTTGTTAGATGATCATTATTAAAGAAGGTTGGGTTAAATCGAACTTAACGGACATAAATTCCACCCTCGTATGTCCCTCCCCCAACCCCAAAGAAAACAAAATACCAAAAATCAGGGAATTAACCGAATTTGTTGGAATTTTCAGTGTTGATATATTAATGAATAAAAAAAATATAATGCACCAATTATTTTATTTAAAAACTTTTACATTTTTTCAGGTAAGTTAACTTTGAACCACGTATCTTTGAGGCGTAACACAGATTCTCAAAGATAAGTGGTTCACTCAACCTACACTAATGTGCATATATATAATGTATCTATGAAGTAAATGGAAATTAATCCGACAGTATGAATTTAACATTTTTAGAAAAAAAAAACAAAAGATGTTATTAATTTGCTGACGGAATCTGTTTCGACCTTTTAATAGAGCGGTCTTCATCAAGAGCAACATATGAATAAAAGACGGAATAAATAACCGTCTTTGATTCATATGTTGCTCTTGATGAATACCGCTCTATTAAAAGGTCGAAACAGATTCCGTCAGCAAACTGATAACATCTTTTGTTTTTTTTCTAAAAATGTTAAATTCATAATGTATCTATGTATACATATGTATTTATAAAATTATAAACACTCGTTTATAGATATACACATATAAATACTTTAATGTTATACACATGTGTATGGATATATAGATAGATAGATAGATAGTTAGATAGATAGATAGATAAATATGGCCACGCATATACAAACACTCTCGCAATAAAAATAATGGATATGGAATATCTTTTTAAACTTTTCTTATGTTGTTTTATTTAGTATTATTTGTATTAATCGGACTATTGTCCTCATCTTCATTGTTATCTGTACAACGTTTCGGCCGATATGACCCCCAACCTTCTTCAGATATTTCTTGTCGGACTCTGGAACCTTCTTTTTGAACTCTGGAATCTTCTTGTAATCGGGAGCCATCATGGAACTTTGAACCTAACCCTTTATTCAGTCCAAGGGGGTATCCTGTTCTCATTCCGCTAACCATAGCTGGGGTAGAGGCGTTAAGCTGTGTTAATTAGTATTCTATGTTACTGATGCTCCTGACGAGGATTGGACCTGCAATCTAGAGATACCTGTCACTTAGAACTGTCTTAAACCAACGCCTTTATCCACTAAGCTATGTGTTCAATTGGACACATATCCTAGTGGATAAAGGAGTTAGGTTAAGTGAAAGTTATCTTGAGATTGCAGATTCAATCCTTATCAACGGCAGCAGTAACATAGAATAATAATTAACACAGCTTAACGCCTCTACCCCAGCTATGGTTAGCAGAATGAGAACAGGATACCCCGTGGACTGAATAAAGGGTTAGGTTCAGATAACAATGAAGATGAGGACAATAGTCCGAAGAACACAGATAATACTAATCATCAAGCCTCATTACCATGCTTCATCTAAAAAATTCAGACTAATTGTTTTATTTGTTTTAATCATTTATGTATTATGGGTTACTGCTTTGTATATACCTATGGTGGCGCAAGGTTGATGGTTTCGGGTTCGTTCCTAGATCTCAGATATTCTAAATTCCTAAAAATAATATATCAGCATTGCAGTCTCGTAAGATTATATAATTCTTGTGGCCCTGAAGTTACAGCGCCCTCTGTGACTGTAAAGTCCACTGTTCGGAAAATAATCTCGACCACCGCTTAAAAAGGATAACGCTTTCAAATAAATATTTTTGTGACATAGAGAGATAACATTAAGCTAGATTTTTAAAAAAAGGACGTTTAAGTCTTTTTATGTTTGGTGGCTGTTAAGATTAAATGTATTCCCTCTTAGCGTCTCGATACCATATAGCCTCCAAATTTTTGTCACGGTCGATAATCTCGGACACAAATTTTATTTGTATTTGCCCGCAATCTGAGATTCAGTTGTCCAGGGTACAACTCCAACGTTCCTGTAGAAAAGATATCTTTACAGGTGAAAACACATTATCAGAATGAAGATGATAATTGGGATAGGAAAGACGACAAACACGGGATATCGATATGAAAAGTTTAATTATCGATGAAGAACAAAACAAACAAAAATTAACATAGAAATATATAGAGCGAAGTTCCTTTTTGTTTGTGTTTGTGTGAGGGATGAGCGATATTTTTCAACTGGTTAATTAAAAAAAATACTTATCTTTGGGTCATAACATTCATTCAGAGTCTATATCCAATTCGATGGTGGATGTGTATATGCATATATTAGGGATACCCAAAATGAGACTAAATTGCATTTTTGACAAAATGACTTTAGCTCTCGCTAGGGAAAATAATTTACCAAAAATCAGGGAATTATCGGATTCAAATGGAATTTTCAATGTTTATGTATCAATGAATGATTTTTATAATGCATTATTATTTTATTTAAAAACTTTTTCATTTTTTTCAGGTCACTTATTTTTTACCCCCCCCCCTATGTTGGGGGCGTAACTTTTTTTTTTCAAGTTGGTCTTTCCGTTTTCTAATTACAGTAAATAAAGAGTTAAAAGACCGAAGTTATGAATAGAAACAATTTTTTTTTACGGTGGCTTTTCTATGAGAAAATAAGTACCGAAAATCGAAAAATAAAATGTAAAAAAATAATTAATTTTTTGGAGATTTCTTTTTTACTCATTTCGATAATTATTTAATTGGCTATTATTTTATAAAAGAAAAAATTATACATCGATATTTTTCTGCTTAAAAAGGGGATGGGGTACATTTTCAATCGAGTTTTTCTTCAAAAAGTATACTTTAATGTAATAAAATAAGGTTTGCATTAAATAGATATTTATTTCTAGAATCTAAAAATATAACATTTTAAACTTAACATCAGGATTTTCATATTTTAAATGAATTTTATATATTAATTTTTCATGGCAAAAATACTAAATTAATGTTTTAAACAAAATAACTGATGCATTATAAAATTCATTAATTGATAAATCAATACTGAAAATGTCATTAAAATTGGATAGTTACCTGATTTTTGGTAATTTTTTTCCATCCCAAATGTTATTTTAAAATTGGCAACAAGCGCCTAAAACCATTGAAAAAGAGGCTGAATGGCAGATCGCGTCGAATTTTACCAAAACAAATCGTTTTAAATCTATCAAAAATAAACTGCATATGTAATGATATTTTTCTTTTTTTTAATGATCATTATGTTACTACTTATCATTTTAGACAAAAGTTTGACCTTAAATAATAGATTTAATTAATTTTAATTAGTTTTTAAAAAGCTAGCAGCCGACAAAATTGGGTATCTCTAGCATATGTGTATAGAGAAGATAGAGCCATTTGTAAGTTCTGGGTCACCGGTATACAGGATGACCCAGAAAAACAGAACCCAATTTATTTATTTATTTTCCCATTAAACTAACCTTAAACCCCAACCCTAACCCTAATCCTAACTCTAACTCTAACACTAACCCTAAACCCCCCTAGTTAAAATGAACAGTTTTATTACAAAATGTGTAGGTTCTATCAGTATACAGGGTGACCCAGAAAAAAACAGTACCCAAATTATTTATTCATTTTCTCATTAAACTAACCCTAAACCCCAACACTAACCTTAATCCTAACCATAAACCCCAACCCTAACCCTAAACCCTAACCCTAGACCCCCATAGTTAAAATTACCAGTTTTATTACAAAATTTGTGGGTTCTGTTTTTTCTGGGTCACCCTAATTTTGACACCTTTGTGCAAGTTCAGACCTTTTTTATAATCCACTGCTATTTTTCTTATTTAAGTTTATTAATACACAAGAAGTTTGTAAAAGAAAATAAGATTTGGCATTAAATAACCCACATGGGTTAATATGCCATTAAACAGCGACCAACCAGCCAAAACCATTTACGACGCAAGTCCTACACCTACTTTCTTTATGCATGTTTATATATTTGTCCTGATTTTTTTCTGTCTTTTCACGGAATAAAGTCTGTTATTGTTTTACAACTTTGTCGGAATATCTTATGTACACACAGGTGCCCTCGTTGGAAAGTAACTCTAAACCTTCTAACGTTAATATAAGAACCTTACATCTTATACAAGTATGCAAATATCACCATCATCATCATCATGTCACGCAATTAGCACGGATATCAATTACAATCTCTCGCCAACCTTCCCTATCATTCATAGTCCCTGGGAGGTCCTCTGCGCAGCATCCAGTATCCTCATATAGGTGGTCAATGTACGTCTTTACTGGACGGCCCACATTAGCTTGCCCATGTGTTGGCTTCCACAGGAGAACGTCGCTTATGAGCTCGTCCTTGCTTCTCCAGCAGTGTCATGCATGTCTAGTCCGTCTTACTCGGATGGTTTGTGAGATGGGAGGCAGGTGGCCATACAGCTGCTTCCTTGTGGGGCGCTACTTCCATGACTTGTTCAAGACTGCTCGCAGCATTCTTGAGCAGCTTCTATCTAGCTTATTCTCAAGGCGCTTCGTTAGGGTCTAAGTGGTGCAGCCATACAGCAGTACCGATATAACCACAGCCTGGAAGAATTGTCTCTTTAGCTCGTCATGGAGATCGGATTTCCATATGACTGATAATTTTTTTTTTTTTTTGGCCAACCATGCCTTTCCTATTCGTGTATTAACATCGCTCTCTGTGGATGAGATATTACAACCTAAGTATGTGAATAAGAGTGAATCTGGCTTAAGAGGCTTACCGTCAAGTGTGGAGATGTCTCCTTTCTTTTTGAAGCTCATGAAATGAAGTTTTATCAGAGTTCACATAGAGGCCGATGTTCTGTGCTATCTTTGCTGAACAAAGCATGCAAATATTAACATGCAAAAAATGACGCATTATATTGAGATTCACTTAGCGCTAATACTCTTGGGAAAGGTATGAATCCTACTCGCCCTCCAGCTATGTGTTAATAGTAGGGGCAGATTAGGCTCTTTAACCTTGGTTTGGCAACCGGTCTAGGAGAAGGAAAACTCTGAATTCAAACTTATTGAACTCCGCTTAAAAAATTGGCCTCGTGTCACATCCTGCTCGTGCGGAGGGGTTGGTAAATATATACATTGAGATTTCTATTAAAACAATACGTTTAAAATGTTCTACCCTAGAGAATAAAGCAATTTTCATTTCTCTCTGCCGATAAATGATAATAGAATGTTGTCAGTATTTGGATGGTCTAACAATTTAAGATAATATTAATCTTTTGCAAGTCTCTCTAGCAAACGAAATGTAAGTTCCTTTTGCCGTCAGGACAGTCTCTACCAACTGAGCACGTCACTCTCACTTCCTGACACCCCAAATACAGCAGTCGTCAGATTTCACTTGCCGTCCAAACACTTGCTTTCTTCTTCCCTCGCTCTGTCAGCGACCGTCGGTCTTATTTCTGCTCGTTCGGCCACCCTTATGCAAATTCCGATATACCCTATCCGGGTCTCTGTCAACAGCATTTCAGCTACAAGGAGGTAGCGAGTTCGAATATCCGTAGCCACTCGCCACACTCTTTCCCCCTCGCACAGGCCAAACATATCCTGACGCGCTTTGTGGGGGCTGGGAATCCACTTGTTCATAGGTCTGCCTCTCAATTTCGTCACCGTTCTGAACTCCATTTTTGAATCATCCAAATTTCCGATATAATGGATATTACTAGGATATGCTAATTAGAATCAGTTGGTCCCTCTTGAATAGTAGCATGAATATCATTATGGAATACTATGGTAACGAGAACCCAATGTGTTAACAGTTCGTCTAGTATATGCATATGATAGATTCATTATGATATTGTCTATAGGGAAAATAGTGCAAGATTGGATATTGAATAACTGTCATTTTTGTCGAAATCATTCAGACAAGATACCAAATTAACGCTGTTGCTAAAGTTTACATTAGTTAAGCCGTGTAGGGGTTTCTCTTGGAGAGAGAGAGAGAGAGAGAGAGAGAGAGAGAGAGATAGAGACAGAGACAGAGAGACAGAGAGAGAGGGGGAAGGGAGGGACAAGAGACAGAGACAGAGACAGAGACAGAGAGACAGATACAGAAAGAAAGAGAGAGAGAGAGAGAGGGAGACAGACAGAGACAGAGAGAAGAGAGAGATAGAAAATAGAGAGAGACAGAGAGAGAGAGAGAGAGAGAGAGAGAGAGAGAGAAAAGAGGGAGGGAGGGAGGCACAAGAGAGAGACAGAAAGAGAGAGACAGAAAGAGAGAGACAGAAAGAGAGAGACAGAGAGAGAGAGAGGGGGGAAAGGGAGGGACAAGAGTGAGAAGGGGGAGACAGAGAGAAAAAGAGAGAGAGAAAGAGAGAGAGAGATAGAGAGAAAGAGAGAGAGGGGGAAGGGAGGGACAAGAGAGAGAGAGAGAGAGAGAGGGAGAGAGAGAGGGAGAAAGAGAGGGGATGAGTTTCCTGAGCATTTGCATATGGAAATTTGAAGAGCTTTTTCTAATGGTTGCACGTTGTGTGCTATCAGCACGCAATTGCAATACGCACATGAAAGTTGTCAATCAATGGCGACTTATTTCGGTGATAGAAACTAAACAAGAAATGCTTTCTTTATTTATATCATCATCATCATCATCATGTCGTACTAGCAACACGGATATCCATGACAATCTCTCACCAACCATCCCTATTATTCATTGCTGCACAGGTGGTACAGCCATACAGTAGCACTGATGCAACTACGGCCTGGAAGAATTGTCGCTTTAGCTTGTCAGTGAGGTTTACTAAGAATATATTTCAAACATCTACTTAAAACCATTGACGTATAAACAATCATCATCATCATCATCCTCATCATCATGTCGTACTAGCAGCACGGATATGCATGACAATCTCTCGCCAACCGTCCCTTTCGTTCATAACCTCTGGCAGGTCCTCCGCGCAGCATCCAGTATCTGCGCAAAGTTGGTTAACGTAAGTCTTTGCTGGGCGGCCCGCGATGGCGTTTCCATGTGCTGGCTTTCACAGTTGGACTAAATAAGCTCTACTGCCAACGTTCAAGCTTCACCTCTGTATTCTACAAGAAACACGCCAAATTTACGTTTCGCAACCTTCCAGCCATCTCCTTTTATACTAGGTCGGGCCGAGACACGTCACAACTCTCGTCTCGCCAGCCACGAGACTTGCAACCTACAAATCGCGGCCTCAAGGACACTCACGCTTTCACCTCCTTCACAACTCGTCTCGTGCCCGCCTCGAACTCGTCACATTTCACCTTCTCTGCTTCCGCTCACACATAAAACATGCCACTCGCTGTCTCTTCGACCGACGGACCGTTGTTGGCTCATCACAGGTTTGTGGGTTTTGCCGTTCGACACGTCACAACTCTCGTCTCTATCACCGAGTCTCCTATCTCATGTATATACCCGGCAATGTTCGACACTTGGGTATATAGCATTTAGTTGCATTTTTTTTATAACAATTCATTCGGGTCGCATTCTACGGCGCTGAAAAACAGTGAAGATTGAAAACAATAATAAACGTTTGCAAAAAATTTATGACAATATTTATTTGTTTTGTCGGGATATATAAGAGGCGCTTATCCCGACGCAGGGGGGAGAGGCCAGTAGCGAGCTTTAGTGGGGTAGCTACCAGACCAGGTAAATAAAGTGGTTGCGAAATTTAGTGGGCTTTGCAGCTAACCACTTCAAAAACGCGATCCACTGTTACTCATACTGGGTCAATTAGTCGAGGGGAAAGAAGTAATGTGGAGTTGAACGTATAAACAACTCGCTTTCAGATTGTTCTGTTCACCCGCGTCACCCAGATGGCAGCCGGACTTTTAATGCCTTGGTATAAACCACAACGAGGGTGTGTCAGCTTCAAGAGAGGGAAATGAGACAACCCAGTCGGTGACCACCTCACCAACTCGTCACCAGGTTATAGAAAGATGGAGAGGAGAAAAATAATTCTCACATTTTTTAAATTTTTATAAAACGGATAATTCTTTTGTCTTTGAAGAAGTTGTTTACACTGTGTAAACATTAAGACGTGTTATTTCTAAACATATTGTCTCGTAAACTATTAAGTCAGTAATGGTGGAATGAATATGCAAATACCTAGGTACCTCCTCACTGTAATCTGATTGGATAGTGTTTACCATAAATACTCAACACTGTGGTGGTACAGACGCCTACTACAAAGACTATCACTATTGCTACATCGATTACTACTCTTATTACTTCTACTCCGACGCACCAGTTTCTACTTACCTGCAAATATCCCTTTCTACAAAGAAAGAGAAATATTTGAAAGAGAAACATCAATAATAAACCATACAAGTGCATCCATTTTGTACGACAGAATTACAATTGAACGCGCTAAACTCCCGAGCTGGTAATTAGTAAAAGAAAATAAATCAATAAACAAATCAAATAAACAGTTTGATTTTGTGCGTTAAATTCTTAAAAAAAAAACATCTAGACATACAATATTTTGAAAATTTGGTAAAAGCATCAATTTGCGAGAAGAGAAACCTTATTAAAGATGTTCAATGTTAAAGTGTATCGTAAAGGAAATTGCATCGACTTTTGACTTTGTTATGCTAATCTGATTCATTAATGGCTGAAGAGATGGAAAGAGAAATAGACTATTGGTACTCAAAAGGGAGGCGCGTGGTCTAATGGTTAGAGTCGTAGGAAATGCACTCGTCAACGCGAGTTCAATTCCTGGACGAAGCTGTTGGCATTTCACATAGCGCTAATACCCTTGGAAAAGGTATGAATCTTACTCCCCCTCCAGCTATGGATAAATAGCAGGACAGACTGGACTCTTTAACCATGGCTAGGTAACCAGTCTAGGAGAAGGAAAACTCTGAATTCAAACCTG
>CM042171.1:72333887-72342797 GCA_023376005.1 Doryteuthis pealeii
TGTATTCTACAAGAAACACGCCAAATTTACGTTTCGCAACCTTGAGAAGAATTCTGACAAACGAAGTCCGTCGGGTTCTCCCATCGCCAATGTCCAACCTTCTCCTTTAATACTAGGTCGGGCCGAGACACGTCACAACTCTCGTCTCGCCAGCCACGAGACTTACAAACTACAAATCGCGGCCTCAAGGACATACACACACCCGACGTATGTGGTTGCATCAGTTCAACTAAAAACGTAAATTTTCCCTTCTCATCTAACACGAAGGCTAATGTGCACATTGATATTAGAGATTTTATTCTAATAAATATGTGGTTAGTATTATTGATTTCTAATTGTTTGATTTTATCTCAATGAATAAGAGCAAAAATTTTGGGGATAAACCTTAAAAGAAATCCATTAACAAGAAGAAATAACTGTAATCTTTTTCTTCACCTTCTATTTTAACAAAATGGTTAAATTGGGAAACTTTAGCAATAAAAGACAGGAGAGGTGGAAGAGTAACTTTCAGTTGTTCTATTTCTCGATTATACCCCACTCTGTTTCAAATGTTTTTTTATCTGCATTCTTATTTAGTTTAATTAGTCTTTCTAATTTGATATAATATTTTAATGGCAGCAGAAAAGGTTACATCTATATTTTAATAAAGATCCAATTTTTGTATGTAGTTTTATAAAAACATCTTTGAGGCGTAACATAGATTCACAAACATACGTGATTCAAAGTTAATTGACCTGAAAAAAAAAATGTAAAAGTTTTTGAATAAAATAACTAGTGCATTATATTGTTTATTCATTAATATATCTACAGTGAAAATTTGATTAAATTCGGTTAATTCCTTGATTTTTAGTATCGAACATAGGAATATTACATAATTATTGGATCCCTACTACTTATATAAGGTAGTGTAGAAACATAATGGCGATTAGTGCAGCCCACGGCCTTGAAGGATGAGTGACAACGCTTGACCTCACTCTCACCTTGCCTTCCGGGGATAAATCGTGAGAACCGGAAGGCATAGTAGACCCTGTCTTCCGGTTAAAGGATAGTAAGTTTCAGTCAGTTAGAAGTTAGAAGCCGAGCTTATAGGATGTAAGTCTCACTCTGCGCAGATATCTGGTTTGGGGATTTACAAATAAAGGAAGATCAAAGTAAATCGAAGTCTTGTGTTTATTACCTAAAAACTGACAATGACACATACTGATAAGGAGAAATCCCTAACAGAAACCAGACCCGAAGTCCCCAAGAAAGTCCAGACCTTAGAAGAGACCAGACCAAGATGTTAGAAGATAGAACCAAAGCCGGCCAGAAGAATAGATGTCCAAGATATAGAAGCAAGTAAGAAGTAAAGAAGTAAGAAAGGGTATACAACAGGAACCCTGTGGTTTCTAGCCGAACGCTCTACCGACTGAGGTGACCTTACTGCTAAATAAAAAACCAAAAGTAACCTCCTATAATTTAATATAATATTTTAATGGCAGTAGAAAAGGTTACATCTATATTTTAATAAAGATCCAATTTTTGTATGTAGTTTTGTAAAAATATCTTTGAGGCGTAACATAGATTCACAAACATACGTGATTCAAAGTTAATTGACCTGAAAAAAAATGTAAAAGTTTTTGAATAAAATAACTAGTGCATTATATTGTTTATTCATTAATATATCTACAGTGAAAATTTGATTAAATTCGGTTAATTCCTTGATTTTTAGTATCGAACATAGGAACCTTGTGGTTTGTAGCCCAACGCTCTACCGACTGAGCTAACCTTACTGCTAAATAAAAGACCAAAAGTAACCTCCTATAAGTGCGCTAATACCATGATTCTTAGTAGTAAATTATGAATACCAAAATAATCAACTTATGCAAAATCGTTTGATTTCCAAATTATACTTCCATCAAGAATTGAACCCACAATCAATGATTTCGTCTGATCAATATTTATTTTGAAGAAAAATTTTATTGTTACACAATTATTAGATACCTACTATTTATGTGCAATAATGTGGAAATCAAGATGGCGTTTTAAGTGCAGCTGACGGCCTTGAAGATTGAGTGATAAGCTTGACCTCAGTCCTAACCCTATCTTCCGGGGATAGCCTTGAGAACCGGTAGAGAGGACCCTCTCTTCCGGTTTAGATAGTAAGTAAGTTTCAGTCAGTTAGAGACTAGCAGCCGAGCTCGACGGAATGGTAAGTCGCGTTACACGCGCTCCCGTCTTAACCCTGCGCAGATGTCTGGTTGGGGATTTAAAAATGAAGTAAGATCAAAGCAAATCGGAGTCTTGTGTTATTACCTAAAAAAACTAACAATGACACAGGGCTTCTGATAAAGAGAAATCCCAAATAGAAGACCAGACCCGAAGTCCCCAAGAAAGTCCAGACCTTAGAAGATTCCAGACCAAGACAAGATTTTATAAGATTCCAAAGACGACCAAAAGAATAGAGTAAGAAAGAAGTAAGTAATGAGAAGAGTATGCAACATTATGACTTCAATCTTCATTTGTAATTCGTTCATCTCAAATGTACATAAGATTTGTATTCGTTGGCACTTGCATATTATCTGACAATTATTTCGTTACTGAGTTCAATAAGAATTAATTAATATCTCCTATTTAAAATAATATGTCGACACTGAATATATTTTATGCCGAAGATATTTTTGATATATTCATTTTTATTGGATATTCAAATTGTCTAGCTCATTTTTTAAAAATTTTAAACACATATTCAAAACTCAGTTTAACGTCATACCCAGCATATTTGTGAGACGAATAAATTCCTTAATTGGATGGAATTAAAGAGACTCATTTTATTAAACAAAATTGCTAAGAAATTAAAAGGTTTTGGAATTTGGATAATATCATATTAATTATTTGAATATGGTTTCACTATAAAAACACATACCTAATCACAGAAAAGATGGTATCCATAATTTTAATTGCAAATTAAAAAATATTTGGGGAAACATAATTAGATAGAATTCCCAAGCTACATAAAACCATTAAGAAAGTCTTCTTCCACGAGTCGAGATATAACAATACATTTATTTAAGCAAAAATATTAGGAAATTTACGAAATGGTAATATTTGTGTAAAATTCTGATGTCATTCGTAAAGATTCATTTGAAAATGCACTAGATATTTTAAAATTCTAATTAACTGTTTCTATGTGATCAAGTTGAATATAAAAAAAAGTATATTGTGAACATCTATCAAAGTGATATAATTACTTCTATTGGATAATAGAGAACTTCATTGAAGATCATTGGGATCAAGTTGAATATTAAAAAAGTATACTATGAAGATCTATCAAAGTGATATAATTACTTCTATTTGATAATAGAGGACTTCATTGAACATCTATCAAAGTGATATAATTACTTCTATTGGATAATAGAGAACTTCATTGAATATCTATCAATGTGATATAATTACTTCTATTGGATAATAGAGAACTTCATTGAATATCTATCAAAGTGATATAATTACTTCTATTGGATAATAGAGAACTTCATTGAATATCTATCGAAGTGATATAATTACTTCTATTGGATAATAGAGAACTTCATTGAATATCTTTGTGATCAAGTTGAATATAAAAAGAATACTATGAACATCTATCAAAGTGATATAATTACTTCTATTGGATAATAGAGAATTCATTGAATATCTATCGAAGTGATATAATTACTTCTATTGGATAATAGAGAACTTCATTGAATATCTTTGTGATCAAGTTGAATATAAAAAAAGAATACTATGAACATCTATCAAAGTGATATAATTACTTCTATTGGATAATAGAGAACTTCATTGAATATCTATCAAAGTGATATAATCTTTGTGATCAAGTTGAATATAAAAAAGAATACTATGAACATCTATCAAAGTGATATAATTACTTTCTATTGGATAATAGAGAACTTCATTGAATATCTATCAAAGTGATATAATTACTTCTATTGGATAATAGAGAACTTCATAAGATCCAATATACTTTACAAATCCATCACACGGGTTCAATCATACCCGTAGGGTGAATAATCTTTTCTTCAAATAGAAGTTCTGTATCTTACAAATGGTAAAAAAAAGGTTTAGGAAAACAAATGGAACGAATCTTTAGAATAAATTTAAACATTTCTTCATTTGATAATCTAAGAGATATGTTTTATCTATATTATGACAACTATTTGAATATATTAATGGATCTATTTGATATCTTTACGTTGAAAAACCCAGAAAAGAAACCCGATTTCTATGTTAAGAATATATCAACTGTTATGTAAAGCTGATAAGCTTACAAAAGCAGGAAAAACGCCTTTATTTAGATGTCTCAGAAAATGTTCCTCCATGTTTCTCCCTTTGTATTCGATGTGAATAAACCTTGGATAATATCACTTCGGTCTCCTGAGGCGTTTCCACATAGTTATATACTTCGGGTGTGTATATTTGCATCAGTTGAATCTGTAATCAATGATACAAAGTAATGTATATATATATATATATATATATATATATATATATATATATATATATGGAGGATATGTGCTTAATTGAAGTCATACCATGAAGTGGAATATAAATAAGTTTCAAAACGAACGAAGAATATGGGATTGGCAAGCTTGTGTAACGGTTAGAAACTTCGCCTGTCAGCTTGACAATCGAGGTTTCGAGTCACACACGGAGCAGTCTCCCATGTCTATAACCTTGCTGATGAGAACTTATAGGTCGAAATGTACATTCAGGGATTGACACTTTCTCGATTTGTTTAGCCTTACATTCGAACATATATGCCCGCCTAAATTCATTAATTATTAACTAATTAATTTTCAAAATTAGGTATGACCTCAATTAAGCACATATCCTCCAAAAAATTGTCGGCTTAAAGGCATATAAAAATAAACACATCTGTTTGTTTATTTAACCTCATATATATATATATATATATATATATATATATATATTCGTCATACAACGTGTGATAGCACGTGCGATACCCTGTCCTCGTCAGCTGTCGACTAGGAGTGATAACACAGTTTCGGTAGCTACGACAGGACTGCCACTTCCTAGCGCTACCAAGCAGCTTTCGCCACCGGACAGGGTATTAAAAAAAATTGTATATATGTATTAAACAGAGAATAGATTATATCATCCGTTCATTGGAGATGTTTCTTTATCAGTGCAGTTTGTTATTTGAAAACGCGTTTGTTTTGCCGTTGAGTTGATTACGCGATTGCAGATGTTACGTAGCAAACACGGGAATGATGATTCCGCGCGCGTATCATTCGTGCTGTCTGCAGAAGGATGATAGTTGTTGGTTGATAGAACCCTTAAGATGGGTGGTGAGCAAAAAAGAAAGCTCCTGGTCCAAATTAGTCCAAATAGCTTTCTGATTACCCTTGGGCCACTGAATTCTTGGCTTGCTAGGAATGTCTCCAGGTTGCTGCCGCTCAGCAATGGGCTCCTGGACACTGTGGGGGTGTTCCTGGTTCATAAGCCCATCATTCGATTTACATTCTTTAGGAGAATTATATATATATATATATATATATATATATATATATATATATATATATATATGACGTAACAGATTGGGTAAAATCCGACATAATGTGATTAAATTTGATGAACAAAAGGGGCTAAAACACTAAAACAATTTCAACCAATTAATAATTATCCTGTGTATTTAAAAAGCTACACCAGAATTTCTTTTCGTAAATATACAGAGGCACACATAGTTTTCATCTGATTGGCAGTTTGCGTTCTATGGGCTTTGTATTCGTGTGGGAAATTTTTGAACAACAGTGTCGTTGCGATTCTGGAAAGTAAGAAAACGATGTACTGGGTGGTGGTAGCGAGGGTTGCAGTGGATGGTGGTGGTAGTTGTTCGGGTGAGAGGGGCGTAAGGATCAGTTTGCTTCCTCTTCAAAATGTTTCTCTTTTACGGTCTTGAAAACTATTTAATTTTTAAAGCAAAGAATATTTCCATATACATACATGTGTATATTTCTGTACACACACACACACACACACGCATATATATATATATATATATATATATATATATATATATATTGGCCGACACACACTCTCTCTCCCTCTCTCTCACTCACACACATCTATATATATATATATATTACACCATCCCATACTCACACCTTAAAAGAGATTATTTGACGTCATATTTCAAACCGTCTCCTTTTTTCAAACCTCAAATTTTTTTAAACAGACGGAATAACAAGGAATACCACTCACTTTTCTCGTTATTCTGTGATAAAATAATTCTTATTACCTTCCATATACCAAGAAATGCCCTGAAGAGGATCTAATTAATAGATCGAAACACTGCAGCGTCGACCAATAAACTCACCACTTAACCCATTTAAACCTGTGTTTTTTCATTCTTTCTTAATATACTACATACCGTCGGATTACTTCCTTTCTTCACACACACACACACACACACATATATATATATATATGTATTTATATATAATTATAATATCCGACTGTGATATATATATATATATATATATATATATATATATATATATACTTTGTTGGGGTACCAAGTTCTTTAGTATTAGGATGATTCTAAACTGGTCCTTTCCTCCAACTGTTGGGTGTTGCAAGGTTCAGATCCGATTTGAGAGCTCAATGTTTACTTTTTATATACAGTGCAAGGTAATTTGTAAAGAAAAAAAGGCTTAAAGACCGGACATTCAATGATTATGGTCCATTTCCACCGGTGGGTATCTGAGACCCTACGAGTCTCTTCAGATCACTTTCTTAATAAAGAAAGTGATCTGAAGAAACTCGTAAAGTCTCAGATACCCATGGGTGGAAATTGACCATAATCGCTGAATACCCGTTCTTTAAGCCTTTTTACTTTAGAATATATATATATATATATATATATATATATATATATATATATATATATATATATATAAGTGTATTTTGGCAGCATTTTTCCTGTTAAACATGTTTCTTTAACTGTACTGACGATTCTTGTCGGACGAGTTTTTGTTCGATCATTTTTAATTTTCTGGCCATCTTTTTAATGTCAGGGTGGAACTGATGTAGCAATCCACCAAAGGTTTAATTACGAGCGCTTTTGGCATGTCCATCTGCCATCTTCAGGTATGAAACTGATGGGATGTTTCAGGTGTCTCGTTTTTAAAACAACGCGCAGTAACGTAGGGATTGGTAGTGGGAAGTAGTAAGAAGTGGTAGTGTGAGGTAGTAGGAATTGTAGTAGTTTCAAACAATGATAGCAGTTGGCATGTCCAAAAGCGCTCGTAGTAAACCTTTGGTGATTGCTACATCGAGTTCCACCCTGACATTAAAAAGATGGCCAGAAAATTAAAGAATACGAACAAAAACTCGTCCGACAAGCCTCGTCCAGTAAACAGGTTTAAAGAAACATGTACTAACAGAAAAATGCGCATAAATATCACCTTATATATATAAATATATATTTATATATATATAATTATATATATATATATATATTCTAAAGTAAAAAGGCCTAAAGAAGCGGGTATTCAGCGATTAGGTCAATTTCCAACCCATGGTACTGAGACTTTTACGAGTTTCCTTCCACACAGATCAGCTTCTTTATTAGAGAAAGAATCTGAAGAACTCGTGGGTCTCAAGATACCCACCGGTGGAAATGGACCATAATCATTGAATGTCCGGTTCTTAAGCCTTTTTTTCTTACCAATTACTTGCACGTCATATAAAAAAGTAAACATTGAGCTCTCAATCGGACTGAACCTTGCAAACAACCCAACAGTTGGAGGAAAGGACAGTTAAGAATCATCCCTAATACTAAAGAACTTGGTACCCAACAAAGTATATTATATATATATATATAATATAATATATATATATATCACAGTCGGAATATATATATATATAAATACATATATAATTATATATGTGTGTGTGTGTGTGTGTGTGGTGAAGAAAGTAATGATCCGACGGTATGTAGTATATTAAGAAAAATGAAAAAACAGGTTTAAAATGGGTAAGTGGTTGAGTTATTGGGTCGACGCTGCAGTCGTTCGATCTATTAATTAGATCCTCTTCAGGCATTTCTTGGTACTATGGAGGTAATAAGAATTATTTTATTCAGCAGAATAACGAGAAAAGGTGAGTGTATCCTTGTTATTCGTCTGTTTTAAAAAATTTGAGGTGAAAAAACGGAGACGGTTTGAAAATATGACGTCAAAATAATCTCTTTTCTAAGGTGTGAGTATGGGATGTGTATATATATATATATATAGATGTGTGTGAGTGAGAGAGAGGGAGAGAGAGTGTGTTGTCGGCCAAATATATATATATATAATAATATATAGTACTATATTATATATGCGTGTGTGTGTGTTGTGTGTACAGAAATATCACATTGTATGTATATGGAAATATTCTTGCTTTAAAAATTAATAAGTTTCAAAAGACGGGAAAGAAAACATTTTTGAAGAGGAAGCAACTGGATCCTACGCCCTCTCACCCGAACAACTACCACCACATCCACTGCAACCCTCCGCTACTACCACCGCGTACATCGTTTTCTACTTCAGAATCGCAACGAACAGCTGTGTTCAAAATTTCCCACACGAATAGCAAAGCCCATAGAACGCAAACTTGCCAATCATGTGAAAACATGTGTGCCTCTGTAATATTACGAAAGAAATTCTGTGTAGCTTTTTAGATACACGGATATTATATTTGGTTAAATTGTTTTAGTGTTTTAGCCCCTTTTGTCTCAATTTAATCACATTATGTCTGAAATTTGGAAAAAAAAAAAGGGAAGAAAAAAGGATTTTACCAATCTGTTACGCTATATATATCATATATATATATATATATATATATATATATATATATATATAATATATATCT
>CM042171.1:72342897-72382897 GCA_023376005.1 Doryteuthis pealeii
TGACTATGGGGCAAGTGCCACTATATATATTTACCAACCCCTCCCGCACTAGCAAGGTATATGAAACAAGGTCAATTTCTTAAGCGGAGCTTTAACAGGTTTTGAATTTCAGAGTTTTCCTTCTCCAGTCCACTGGCTTACCAAGCCATGGTTAAAGCAGTCTAGTCTGGCCCTTGTATTTCTACCCATAGACTGGTTGGGAGATGAGATTCATACCTTTCCCAAGGGACTTAGCGACTATGTGGAAATGCCAACAGCTTTTCCGTCAGAAGCTGTTTTGAAAATGATGCAAACCGCACATCATAATGACCATATCCTGTACTTCATTTCTGCAGTCATTTTCAAAACACTCCTCGTTGCCTGATGACTGCCACACGAGAAGAAACCATGGCTAGCCAAAACGATTGTTCCAATGCACACTAAATATAACTAAACATTTATTTTATCATTTATCTATCTCTATACGCTCTATCACAGATATTGAGCACTCTATCTAATAACACTGTACGTTAGTTACTACCGCTTCTTCAAGTTGAAACTCGAATTGACGAGTCCATTCTCCTATGACTCAACAAATAGACCACAGCACCTCACTCAGCGTGGCCATATAGCTGTTTCCTTGTGGGGTGTTTCCACGATTTACTTAAATGCCTAACAAACTTTCTGTATCAGTGAACACTGGAATAAAGAAACCCGGAGGCGACGTCATCTGATAGTTTATTATACTACTAAATTAAAGAAATTCGCGCGTTTGAACATTTTAAAATGTGTTAAAATCCATAATCTTTTTGCTTGCGTGGTCGTGATAACAGTGTTACAAATCAGTTACACGCCATGTTTAATTCAGATTTCCACCTATTACCGACCATCGGGTTAGGGAGTTTTTTTTTCTTCTTGTGTGTTTATGCGTCATGCCAGTGAATCGCCTGAGCATTCTACTGGTACCATGAAATTACATTAGAAAAATATTCATGCGCAGCTAAGTGTTTCTCTTTCTTTTTTTTTTTTCTCTGAATATTGATGGGGAGTTATATTATACGCTAGTAGATAATTGACACCAACCCTGAGGGTTTCAGTCCAAGAACCAGCCGAGATTATAGAGTAAAGTGAGCATTCTAAAAGGAAGCGCGTGGTCTGTGTAATGCAGTTAAACCGTCATCGGGAAATGCGACCTCGTCGCCCGAGCTTCCCAAATGTCCTGGCGTTGCTAGTTCATTTCAGGCTTTGCGTAATACCAATTGGGAAAAGTTATGAATCCCTACTCTTCCCGATAGCCTATAGGTATAATAGTAGGGCAGACTGGGCACTTTACCTTGGTTAGGCACACCGGTCTAGGAAGAAGAGAAAACCTCTGAATGTCAAACCTGTTGCAACTCCGCTAAGAAATTGACCTTGTTGTTCGCTCCTGCTCGTGTGGAGGGGTTGGTAAAATATATAATCCTACTAAATTTGCAGAGGTGTTGGTTTTAATGGTTAGAGTCGTAGGAATGAACTTCGTCGACCGAGTTCAATTCCTGGATGAAATCTGTTTGCATTTCAAAAAAGCGCCAATGCCCTTGGGAATGGTATGAACCCAATTCTCCCTACAGCTATGGGTAAGTAGCCAGGACAGACTAATCTCTTTAACCAATGGGCTAGGTACCAGCACTTAGGAGAAGGAAAAACTCTGAATTTCAAATCTGTTAAACTCTGCTTTAAGAATTACCTTGCCTGTCATCTTTTGTTGCTATAGACTTACCTGGACTTTCGCCCGGGTCAGTGAGCTTCAGCCGCCTACCGTTAAGTAATTAATAGCGTTGATTCCCAGGTGGCTATACCCCCCAGACCAATTCCTTCCCCCCTTGATTAAATGCGCAGGTCTGGGTTTATTGCCCAGTGCCAGATGCGCCTCCCCTCACCACACTTGATGGGGTAATGCCGAAAGGTATCACTGCATTTTTGCACTTACCTCTATAAGGCCCCGGTTTATAGTGGGCCCACATAAAAATGTCGGTTATTTCCTAGTTGAGTAACATGATATTTTACACGATTGACACCAGAAAAAAAAACAGAATCCAAATATTCATTTTCCTATTAAACAGCCCTAACCCCCCTAACCCTACCCCTTTTTGTTTTTTTTATTTTTTTTTTTTGTTGCGTAACATAATTATTACAGTGTGACACAGAAAAAACAGAACCCACAAATTTGTATAAAACTTTTTAATTTTAATTCTAATTTTTTTTAAGTTTAATTATACAAGGCGTTAGGTTTTAGGGTTAGGTATATGGTGTAGGGTTAGGATTGAGTTAGGGTTTAATTTAATGGGAAATAAATAAATAATTTTGGGTTCCGTTTTTCTGGTCAATGATGTTGCTCAACTAGGAAAATAACCCTGGCAAGGATTGGAGTGCCTATACATTAAGTGCAGTGGGTAGCGTTTAAGGCATTAATTAATATTCTGTTATGAGTTGCGTTCCATGTTGTAGGATCATGATTTGTGTGTTAAAGTTGCGTACACTCCAAGTTAAATTATCCGACGGTCCCCATGTAACGTTGTTATTCCAACGATTAAGTGAAAAATATCCTTTTGATAACATATTCGTCGCACAGGAATCTTTAATTTTGCCAGTGAGTTTGTTTTTTTTGTTTTTTTTCTTGCAGACGATGATAAAAATTTGACGCCAGACTTTACAAAAGATGTTGGAGAACAGAAAAATTTGGATTGTGTTGAACGTGCGCGCGCACAAGATTCGTATTTAAGATCGTTCTTAAACAGAGAAGGGAAACATGTTGAACACGCTTTCTTAGCAACAATCACAGAAAAGACCTTGACGATTTGCGCGTGTGTATGAACAGCTATATGTGTGTGTCTGTGTGTGTTTGTGAGGCGTGCGTGTTAATAGTGCGTGTGGTCACTGTGTGTGTACAGTTACATGGCCAACGATTGATTTATTTCCTTTTTCTTTCTTCATTTCTTCCTACCTGCCATGTTGCAAACTGCTACTCTTATTTCGAAAATACCAACTTATGTGACGCAGATTGAATTATAAACGTTTCTAAAGGTTGATTATTTCAAAGTTTTAAAAAGCAATTTTAACCATCTGGCCTATATTCGATTATATTAAAGTTCTCTATAAAGGGGATGCGACTACTCTCTGCGGCCTTTACATTAACAGATGTGTGTTATTTATCAGTTTAAAAAGCCCTCTGATAAGTAAAGAGTGCCCAATTAGCATTGATATAGTACATCTAAGGGATAGCGAAACCATTATATATATATATTATATATATATATTATATATCATATTATATATATAATATATATTATAATATATATCTATATTATATATTATATATATAAATAATATGGAATGAAATAGAGAATAAGACTGAGAAAAGTATTGGCATGATAAGGTGCTAAATGCTAATAAAGCCAGAGCGATTATAATCAAATTATTAATGATATTCATTTTTGGACTCACTCTCATATATATATATATATAAAAATATATATATATATATCATATACTTATATTATATATACTTATATTACAAGTTGCGTCTAAAAATATCGAGATTTTTGTACTTTTTGACAGAACTTGTATTTTGGAAAAAAAAAAGTTTTCCTTCATTCTTTCATCTCTAAGTTAGATACCACATTCCCAATTTCGTTATTTTTTGACACATTTTGTATATATATATATTATACATACACACACACACACACACACACACACATATATATATAATACTATATATATATATACATACATACATAATATATATTGTTATTATGATATAGTTATAGATATCATCGTGGTCTAAGAAGCTTCGTGGGCCCTAGCATACCACGAGTGAAAGGTCCATAACCACGATACCCATGGTATTTAGCCTTTTATTCATAATATATATATATATATATATATATATATATATACTATATATATTATATATATATTTATATATATTGCAATGCTGTCGACCTCAATTTTATAATGTAAGCAGAAACCTACAGGTGATCAGTATCGGGATTATTTAATCACGACACATAACGGCGATTTTACCCCCCCACACACACATACATATATTTATAAGATATAGTATAGTATATATATTATATATATATTATATATATCACAAGAACTCTGTATGCCAGTAATATTTGAGAAAAGCTGTTGAAGTAACAGCTTGTGGGGGTTGTGTGAATTTAAATCGATCGTGCCAAAGACATATTTGTAAAAGACAGGAACCAATTGTGTTGGTTGAAAAGATACACTAGTAAATCTTACTTGATACAGAAACATTAAACCGTTTATTACAAGCGGTGGAGTTCGAAAAAAAAAAGCAGATTTAACATTTATATAGATATCTCTGATGGCTGAAATCCGTATTATCGGTATATATATTAGCCACAAAAACGCTCTTTCTGGGCGATTGTAAAATGATTTTTGAAACATATTGCCGAGGGCGTGAAGTTAAAAATTCAATGTCAGCGAGTTGTGTACCCTAAGTAAGTAAAATTACATTAATTCATTAAAGATTAAAAAATAAACAATTTGAAATTGTAAACTTTAAATCATGTATTAAATAAAACAAACTATTTATAGATATATAATACCGTCATGTATTTATTAAAACTGGTTAAAAAACAATGAGGTTTCTAATGTTTGCATGTTTCAAATTTTTGATGCTATTTATCTTGTATTGACGATTCTTGCGTAATGTGACGTAAGCAGTGACGTAAATTGCTTACGCCGATTACTACTCTTATAAACTTCTACTCTGACGCACCAGTTTCTACTTACCTGCGAATCTACCTTACATACAATTCTTAATAATATATCCCTTACCCTCTGGGATATATTATCTTATATTATTATTATTATTTATTATTATTAGTTATCTTATTATTATTGTTCAGTCACTAATTGAATCAAATTAGTTTAACAAGTAGTACTTAACTACATAACCTTTTGGAGTACCCATAGTCTACTACTCTTTCCATTCTCTCACTCACTAATTGAATCCAAATTGTTTAATAAGTAATACTAACATGCACAAACTTTGAGTTACTAATAGTCTTATTTCTTTTTCCATCTCTTCAAGTCCACTAATGAATGAAATTTTTTTAATAAGTAATTACTTAACATGCATATGGAATTACCAATATACTTTACCAACCCTTCTGCACGAGGCAGGATGCGACCACAGGGTCAATTTTCTTTAGCAGAGTTACAGGTTTGAATTCCAGAGTTTCCTTCTTTCCTAAGCACTGGTTCACCTAGCCACTGGTTAAAGAGTCCAGCCTGTCCTGCTATTTATCCTATAGCTGGAGGAGAGTAGATTCATAGCTTTCACCCAAGGGTATTAGCGCTAAGTGAATGCCACAGCTTCGTCCCAGGAATTGAACTCGCGTTTGACGAGTCCAATTTTTCCTACGACTCTAACCATTGGACCATGCGCCTCCCTTTTGCAGTACCAATAGTCTTTTCTCTTTCCATCTCTTCAGCCATTAATGAATCAGTTATTTAGTATAACAAAGTCCAAAAGTCGATGCAATTTCCTTTACGATACACTTTAACATGAACATCTTTAATAGGTTTCTCTTTCTCGCAAATTTTGATGCTTTTACCAAATTTTCAAAATATTGTATGTCTACGGATGTTTTTTTTAAAGAATTTACACGCCACAAAATCAAACGTTTATTCTGATTTGTTTATTGATTTATTTTCTTTTACTAATTACCAGCTCGGGAGTTTTTAGCGCGTTCAATTGTAATTCTGTCGTACAAAATGGATGCACTTGTATGGTTTATTATTGATGTTTTCTCTTTCAAATATTTCTCTTTCTTGTAGAAAGGCATACTTGCAGGTAAGTAGAAACTGGTGCGTCGGAGTAGAAGTAATGAGAGTAGTAATCGACGTAGCAATAGTGATAGTCTTTGTAGTAGGCGTCTGTACCACCACAGTTTGAGTATTTATGGTAAACACTATCCATCAGATTACAGTGAGGAGGTTACCTAGGGTATTTGCATATTCATTCCACCATTACTGACTTAATAGTTTACGAGACAATATGTTTAGAAATAACACGTCTAATGTTTACACAGTGTAAACAACTTCTTAAAGACAAAAGAATTACCCGTTTTATAAATATTTTAAAACTGTGGAGAATTATTTTTCTCCTCCCCCTCTTTCTATACCTGGTAGCGAGTTGGTGAGGTGGTCACCGACAGAGTTAGTCCCATTTCCCTCTCTTGAAGCTGACACACCCTCGTTTTGTTTTATACCAAGGCATTAAAAGTCCGGCTGCCACTTGGGCGACGCGGGTTGAACTGAACAAACTGAAAGCGAGTTGTTTATACGTTCAACTCACAATTACTTCTTTCCCCTTCAACTAATTGACCCAGTATGAGTACAGTGGATCGCGTTTTTGAAGTGGTTAGCTGCAAAGCCCACTAAATTTCGCAACCACTTTATTTACCTGGTCTTGGTGGCTACCCCACTAAAGCTCGCTACTGGCCCCTCCCCCTGCGTCGGATAAGCGCCTCTTATATTTTCCCGACAAAACAAATAAAATATTGTCATAATTTGTTGCAAACGTTTATTCATTGTTTTAAATCTTCAGTTTTCAGCGCCGTACAATGCGACCAAATGAATCGTTATAAAAAAACGCAACTAAATATATATACCCAATTGTCGAACATCGCCGGCTATATACATGAGATAGGAGACTCGATGATAGAGAACGGTAGTGTGACGTGTCGAACGGCAAAAACCCACAAACCTGTGATGAGCCAACAACGCTCCGTCGGTCGACGAGAAAGCGAGTGGCATGTGGGTGTGGGCGGAAGCGTTAGCAAGGTGAAATGTGACGAGTTCGAGGCGGGCACGAGTCGAGTTGTGAAGGAGGTGAAAGCGTGATGTCCTTGAGGCCGCGATTTGTTAGTTTGCAAGTCTCGTGGCTGGCGAGACGAGAGATTGACGTGGTCTCGGCCCGACTAGTATTAAAGGAGATGGTTGGACAGTGGCGATGGGAGAACCCGACGGACTTAGTTTGTCAGAATTCTTCTCAAGGTTGCGAAACGTAAATTTGACGTGTTTCTTGTAGAATACAGAGGTGAAGGCTTGAAACGTTTGGCCAGTAGAGCTTATTTAGTCCAACTGTGGAAGCCAGCACATGGAAACGCCATCGCGGCCGCCCAGCAAAGACTTACGTTAACCAGCTTTGCGCAGATACTGGATGCTGCGCGGAGGACCTGCCAGGGGTTATGAACCGAAGGGACGGTTGGCGAGAGATTCTCATGGATATCCGTGCTGCTAGTACGACATTGATGATGAGGATGATGATGTTGATGATTGTTAATATGTCAATGGCTTTAAGTAGAGGTTTGAAATATATTCTTAGTAAACCTCACTGACAAGCTAAAGCGACAATACTTCCAGGCCGTAGTTCCATCAGTGCTACTGTATGGCTGCACCACCTGTGCAGCAATGGATGATTAGGGACGGTTGGTTGAGAAATTGTCATGGATATCCGGTGTTGCTAGTACGACATGATGATCATGATGATCATGATGAATGATATAAATAAAGAAAGCATTTCTTGTTTAGTTTTCTATCACCGAAATAAGTCGCCATTTGATTGACAACTTTCATGTGAGTATTGCAATTGCGTTGCTGATAAGCAAGCAACGTGCAACCATTGGAAAAAGCTCTTCAAATTTTCCATATGCAAATGCTCAGGAAACTCATCCCCTCTCTTTCTCCCTCCCTCTCTCTCTCTCTCTCTCTGTCTGTCTCTCTCTCTCTCTCTCTCTTGTCACTCCCTTCCCCCATCTCTCTCTCTCTTTCTCTCTATCTCTGTTCTCTCTCTTTCTCTCTCTCTTTTTCCTCTGTCTTCCCCCTTTCTCTCTTGTCCCCCCTTTCCCCTTCTCTCTCTCTCTGTCTCTCTCTTTCGGTTCTCTCTCTCTCTTTCTGTCTCTCTCACTTCTCTCACTCTCTCTGTGCCTCCCTCCCTCCCTCCCTCTTTCTTTCTCTCTCTCTCTCTCTTATTTTCTATCTCTCTCTTTCTCTCTGTCTCTGTCTCTGTCTCCCCCTCTCTCTCTCTCTTCTTTCAATATCTGTCTCTCTGTCTCTGTCTCTGTCTCTCTCTCTTGCCTCCCTTTCCCCCTCTCTCTCTGTCTCTCTTTCTCTCTGTCTCTGTCTCTGTCTCTCTCTCAGAGAATCCCTACACGGCTTAACTAATGTAAACTTTTGCAACAGCGTTAATTCGTATCTTGTCTGAATGATTTCGACAAAAATGACAGTTATTCAATATCCAATCTTGCACTATTTTCTATAGACAATATCATAATGAATCTATCTTATGCAATATACTAGACGAACTGTTAAACACATTGGCGTTCTCGTTACCATAGTATTTCCATAATGATATTCATGCTCCTATTCAAGAGGGACCAACTGATTCTAATTAGCATATCCTTAGTAATATCCATTATTATCGGAAATTTGGATTTTTCAAAAATGAGTTCAGAACTGTGACGAAATTGAGAGCCAGACCTATGAACAAGTGATTCCCAGCTCCCACAAACAAAGCGCGTCAGGTTATGTTTGGCCCTGTGCGAGGGGGAAGAGTTTGGCGAGCGGCTACGGATACTCGAACTCGCTCAAGGGGCCGGGTTAGCTCAGTCGGTAGAGAGTTCGGCTTAGAAAACCACAAGGTTCCTAGGTTCGATACCGCGTTCCTCGCCAACTCAGCATATGAGTAGCACAAGGATCTGTGCGGTAAAGTGAGGAGCTGATGGTAGGTGACGGCACTCCTTCGCAGATGCTAAAACAATCTCCTTGGTCTAGCGCTAGTGAAAAGGAGATAGACTCCCTCGCTGACTGGCTGATACCGACTTTAGGCCGCCCCGACGACTTTACTTACCTCCTCGTAGCTGAAATGCTGTTGGCAGAGACCCGGATTAGGGGTATATCGGAATTTTGCATAAGGGTTGCCGAACGAGCAGAAATAAGGCCGACAGTCGTTGACAGCCAGAGGGAGGAAGAAAGCAAGTGTTTTGGACGGCAAGTGAAATCTGACGACTGCTGTATTTGGGGTGTCAGGAAGTGAGAGTAACGTTGCTCGTTGTAGAGACTGTGCTGACGAGGCGAAAGGAATTACATTTCGTTTGCTAGAGAGACTTGCAAAAGATTAATATTATCTTAAATTGTTAGACCATCCAAATACTGACAACATACTATTATCATTTATCGGCAGAGAGAAATGAAATTGCTTTATTTTCTCTAGGGGTAGAACATTAAATGTATTGTTTTAATAGAAATCTCAATGTATATATTTACCAACCCCTCCGCACGAGCAGGATGTGACACGAGGCCAATTTTTTAAGCGGGAGTTCAATAAGTTTGAATTCAGAGTTTTCCTTCTCCTAGACCGGTTGCCAAACCAAGGTTAAAGAGCCTAATCTGCCCTACTATTAACCCATAGCTGGAGGCGAGTAGGATTCATACCTTTCCCAAGGGTATTAGCGCTAAGTGAATCTCAATATAATGCGTCATTTTTGCATGTTAATATTTGCATGCTGTTCAGGCAAAGATAGCAAAGAACATCGGCCTCTATTGTGAACTCTGATAAAAATTCATGAGCTTTCAAAAAGAAAGGAGACATCTCCACACTAGATGGTAAGCCTCTGAATCCAGATTCACTCTTATTCACATACCTAGTTTGTAATACCTCATCCACAGAGAGCGATGTTAATACACGAATAGGGAAAGGCATGGTTGGCCACAAAAAAAATATCAGTCATATGGAAATCCGATCTCTATGACAAGCTAAAGAGGACAATTCTTCCAGGCGTTGTTATATCGGTACTGCTGTATGGGCTGCCACCGCCTGGACCCTAACGAAACGTCTGAGAATAAGCTAGATTAGGGCTGCACAAGAATGCTGCGAACAGTCTTGAACAAGTTATGGAAGCAGCGCCCCACAAGGAAGCATCTTTATGGCCACCTGCCTCTCAACTCACAAACATCCGAGTAAGATGGCTAGGCATACAGGACACTGCTGGAGAAAGCAAGGACGAGCTCATAAGCGACGTTCTCCTGTGGAAGCCAAACATGAGCAGCTAATGTTGGGCCGCCCAGCAAGGACCTACATTGAACCAGATATTCGAAGTTCTTGGTTGCTGCGCGGAGGAACTCCCAGGTACAATGAATGATAGGGAAGTTTGGCGAGAAATTGGCATGGATATCCGTGCTAATAAATATGATGATGATGATATCCGCCCCTGTTCTTTTAGTCGACAAGTAATTGTAAATATTTTACCCCCCTTTTTATCTTTTGCTTGGTATTTTCAGTTTGTTTTAATTCAAAACAACTGTCACGTATTTTTAAGTACGACCCGGTTTCGAAAATAAAAACGACCAACTGCCACCTGTTGCTCTAGACTCGAAGTGTTCTTCGTTGCATAAGAAAGATTGTATTATTCCATTAATGAATTGATTTATTTCAAAACTTTATCGGCATAAAATGACCCACTGAGGTTGATATGCCGCTAAAACAAAAACAAACAAACAACACAAATAAACCCATTTATAGGATTGCTTTTAACACGTTGAGAATAACATAAAAGTATTAGAAATCATTAACGGCAAAATAATTTTTTGAACCCAATTTTGTTAAAATCATTATGCAAATTATTTCCACAATATTCATGTAAACCTTATATTTTCTTAGAGATATATAACTCGTATTTCATGATTTTTAGATTCATTACTAATATGAGCAGTTTTGCGGCAACATCTCACTCAGCTAGATTTTAATGGAGTCATCGATTACAAGAAGATTCCAGGGTTCAATAAAGAAGGTTCCCGAGTCCGACCAAGAAATATCTTGAACAGGCCTGGGGTCACATCGGCTCTGAAACGTTGCCACAGAATGAATCAATGAAAGCAGAGGACAATAAGTTTCCATTAATACAAATAACATAATTCCAAATAAAAACAACATAAGAAAAGTTTAAAAAGCTATTCCCTATCCTTTATTTTTTATTGCAGAGTGTTTGTATATTGCGGGCCATATTAATTATATATCTATCTATCTCTAACATACTATCCTATCTATATACTCCATACACATGTGTAATAATATTAAAGTATTTATATGTGATATTTATAAAACGAGTGTTATAATTTTATAAATACCATATGTATTACATAGATACATTATGAATTTAACATTTTTAGAAAAAAACAAAAGATGTTATCAGTTTGCTGACGGAATGTTCGACCTTTTTAATAGAGCGGTCTTCATCAAGAGCAAACATATGAATCAAAGACGGTTATTTATTCCGTCTTTTATTTATATTTGCTCTTGAATGAAGACCGCTCTATTAAAAGGTCGAAACAGATTCTGTCAGCAAACTAATAACATCTTTTGTTTTTGTTTTCTAAAAATGTTTAAATTCATACTGTCGGATTAACTTCCATTTACTTCATAGATTCATTTATATATATGCACATTAGTGTAGGTTGAGTGAACCACTTATCTTGAGAATCTGTGTTACGCCTCAAGATACGTGGTTCAAAGTTAAATGACCTGAAAAAATGTAAAAGTTTTTAAATAAAATAACTCGTGCATTATATTATTTATTCATTAATATATCAACACTGAAAATTCCAACAATTCGGTTAATTCCTGATTTTTTGTACTTTGTTTCTCTAATGGCGGGGACATATGAGGGTGGAATTTATGTCCGTTAAGTTCGATTTAGCCACCTTCTTTTATTTGTAATAATGATCATCCAACAACCCGGATGTAAAGTGGCGTAAGTAGTACTAATTAGTAGTTAATTACTCTTTTAATTTGCAGCAATCATTGGTCGTTCTCCTTTTGTTGAAACATTTTTCAAAATAATTTTAGTTAATTAATATTATCTGTTTAATCAATTCTATCGCGTCATTTTAGTATTTTATGTTACTAAAATTAGATTTATAAAAGGACTATTATTTTATTATTTTAAAACAAATATTAGTTGAACAGATTCTTTTTAACAGCAATTGGTAATTTTGCTTGAAGCATTGTTAAGTATGTTATAAATATATTAATTTTTGAAGGCCAATACAATGCGTATGAAAAATAAAAACAAAAAGATGTTTTTTATGTGTTAACGATTTCGAAGCATAAACTTTTATCATCAGAGTTTATTTTCAGAACTGGACGTTGCTTATGTTTTTATTTGTGTTGGTTATAATTTCTCTTATTTCTTTTTCCTCTCCTTTTTTTTTTTTCCTCTTTCTCTTTCTCCTCCTTTATGAATGAAATGGCAAATAACTGTAATTTCTTATTTCTCTATATTAAAAAAAAACAAAAATGTTGTTGAGAACAAATTATTTTATAAAAAAAAAAATTGTCATCATCATCGTTAACATCACTCTATATTTAATACTAGAAGCGGCTACCCAGCGTCGCCTGGGTATTAGGAGGAGCAAAAAGAGTTAGTTTCACGATCCATTATTTATAATTGCGTGTTGGATCCTCGCAGGACGCCTCATTAAAATCCCTACGTAAAACGGACCTAGCGTTGATTCGGTATGGTTAGGGCATCAGATAAAAAGAAAAATGCACAGACATTTTGAAAAAAACGAAAAAAAAAACCAAACAAACAAAAACAACAACAAAAAAAACAAAACAAGTCCTTCCATTTTAAATATTAAATGCAAAAAAAATCCATACTTTACTATTTAAATTTCTATTATTTAATTATCTTCACGAATATAAAAAAAAAATCTTAATTTTTTGCACCAAAAAGCAATATCTGATGATAGTAAATGTTTATGGCCGAGTTAGCTCGCGTCCGGTTAGAGCGTTCGGCTAGAAATCACAAGGTTCCTAGTTCGATACCGGTCCTCGCCAACTCAGCGTTATGAGTAGCACAGGGATCTGTGCGGTAAAGTAAAGACGTTGATGGTAGGCGTGGCACCTCACCTCAGATGCAAAAACAATCTACCCTTGAGTCTAGCGCTATATAAAACCCCTTCGCTGATTGGCTCGATAGCGACATTAGGCCACCCGACGACTTTCTTTTACTTTACTTCTTGTCATTCAATCGTTATATTTACGTAGTTTCCTCCGGACGATACATACACTTACATACATACATACATACCACATCTGCCCTTTACGATGCTATTTAATAGGATGTTTTCTCACTAGGAAATGAAATAATTTGACGAAAAAAGGGGAAAAAACATAGAATATAAACGTAATATTAGTATTAGCTAAAATATTAACACTAAGATAATTTTATTCATGTAACCCATTAAAACTTTCTTATTCTTCCCCTGACAAGCCCACTAATGGAATGTAAGGACATTTTTAAAATTAGCCTACTTCAGTTACTTTACGAAAGAAAACAAAACGCTCGGGGCGTTTCTAGAATTCACCGACTGCACCTCTGACCTCTGCACCTCTGCAGAGGGGTAAAACTCCCCCAATGGCGGCCACCTGTTGCGCGTGGTGGGCGACCGTTGATGGCTAAAGTACTAGAGTCCCAGGTGAGGTAATGAGCAGTTCATGACATGCCAATACTCCATTTGGCCCTATCTTGGCTAGACGGGGGCGGAGAGACCCCCCGATCAATCGGCTGGTCACGTCAAGCCTAGTACCTATATGATTGGCTTGTGAGGACGACCTGCTTCATGTCACTTCTGCTCTTTAAGATGTACCTTGTCCCATGGATCCCAACGTTGTGAATTATGTGCCGACCGAATTTAAGCACGAGTCAGAAAATTACAGGCTTCACAAGGATTGAAAAAAAACAACCAACAAACCAACAACAACAAGTGTAAACAAGACACATGGAAGAAGGGCTGTGTTGATACTCGTGGCTGCTACTGTCTACTGACTGCAAACTTGACACTTCAACGCCAACTTAACCTTTCGATTCCCGGGTTCTAACTAACTTAGGCTCGAGTTTTAGTTTGTTTTATGTCAAATTCCCCTACCCAACTCCATTCTTCTCCGGACACAGCAAATGGCCAGAACTTAATAAATCGCCGACTTCGGTCGCCATTAAACCGCTTAAAATTAGCAGATACCTCAAATATTTTTCCAGAAATCTGTCTACAATATGTTGATCATTAATTTTTCAAAGGAGATTCTTCCTTATAAAAATCCTTTTTGCTTTTTAATACCTGGGTGCCTAAGATATTATCACCAAGTGGTTCCCATTTCATGGTGGCATATAGGTCTCTTAAACTTTTACGACCTATCTTTGATTCGTAAAAAGGTCCAGCCACCCAACCCTTTTACTTATGCCGGCCTTAACCTACTCTCTTTCTTATTTATTATATTATTTTATTTATTCTGACCATGTGTCGTCTTCACCATAGTATCACATGCCCCTGTATGCAAGCCCAACCCCTTTTTTTATCATATGGGTGCCTAGAAGGCGGTGGCTGCGGGTCTACATGTCCTGGGAAATGACGCTTAAACTCTACTCTGATGGTTGAGTTCAGTTTTGGAGGTTTGGGAATGTGAGCACCCTTCATCACCATTCTCCTGGTCACTCTGACCTGGTGTGGTAGTACCTGTAGGGTCCCATCATGGGTTAAATAGAAAAGAGTATTTATAAAAAAAAATGTATTATCCATAAGAATTTGATTATTTAAAAACTTTTTTGGCATATAAAATGACCTCACTGTAGGTGGATTGCCGTAAAACAAAAATACAAACCCAACCAAACTTTTATATATGTATTTTATAGATGTTTTCTTCACCAGAATGAAATAATTGTTGACGAAAAGGATATAAAAAAACCTACAAATATAAAACATTAATATTATAATAGCTAAAAAATATTAAACAAAATAACTTTAATTCTGTAACGTCATTTAAAACTTTCTTTTTCGAAATCCTATAATGAATGTAGGGTTCCCTTAAAATTAGCTTCTCAGTCTTACATTAGAGAAGGAAAACAAAACTATCCTGACTTTCTTTTTCGGATTATTCAGTCGGCAAACAGTGTTCATTTCATCTTGATCATTCTTCTACTAGCTTTCCAAGGCACAGTGTTTTCATGACGCCGATTTTGCGCATGCGTAGGATGGCTGGAGTGAGAAAAGAAGGTTACCATAGAAAAAATTGATCAGTAAACGAAAGAGAACTGGGTGTCTGGGGGATTTGCACTCTTGTTCGCCTGGATATTCATTCGATTCTCGCAGATAGACATTCTTCTCTTCTTCCTTGAATCTTCATCCGAGGCTTGAATTGTTCATTTCAACTCCATTCAGAATTTCTACTAAGAATCTGCTTAGAATGTTAATGTTGTTATTAATCTCTTTTATATGATCTGTCTTGATCGATTTTCTAACCATTCTTTTTTAAAAAAAGCGTTGGACGTAATAGTCAAACGTAGGAGGTCGCCGTCTATACGCAACGAAATATACGTTACAAAATAAAGTATCTCAGCTTGATTATCAATCTTAATTATCAATTTCCTTGGTCTATCATATAGTACCTAATAGAGGAAATGGAATCTATACTTATTATCACTCTATATATCACTTGTTCTTCTTCATATAATTTCCTTGGGTTCATAGAGTACCTAAATAGGAATAATGGAATCTTCTGATTTTATTTTTATTCACCCTATTATCAAACTTTTCTCTTTTCACTATAATTCCTTTGTGTCATATGTTACCTAAATAATGAAAAATGGAATCTTCACTGTTTAATTATCACCTAATTTATCAACTGTTCCACTTTCACTATAATTTTCACTTGGTGTCATATAGTATCCTAAATAATGAAAATGGAATTTCTGTTTTTATATTATCCTGAATTATCAACTTGTTCTCTTCACCCCCCCCCCCCCCCCCCCCCCCTTATAATTTCCTTGGTCTCATAATAGTACCTAAATAATGAAAATGAATCTTCCTATATTTTATATTATCACCATAATTACCAATTTGTTCTTCTTTCCTTTATTCACTTTCCTTGGTGTATTATAGTACCTAAATAATGAAATGCGAATCTTCTGTTTTATATTATCACCCTAATATCAACTTGTTCTTTCTTCATTTATAATTTCCTTGGTATCATTAGGTACCTAAATAAGGAAAATGGAATCTTACTGTCTTTATATTATCACCCTAAATTACCCCAAATCTTTGTTCTCTTCCATTATTCATTGGTGTCATAAGTACCTAAATAATGAAAATGGAATCTTTCTGTTTATATTATCACCCTAATAATCACTTTTCTTTCTTCATCTATAATTTTCCTTTGTATCATTAGGTACCTAAATAATGAAAAATGGAATCTTCTGTTTTTATATTATCACACCTAATTACCAACTTGTTCTCTTTTCCTATTATTTCCTTGGTGTTCATGTTATAGGTACCTTAATATAATGAAAATGGAATCTTCTGTTTATATTATCACCCCTAATTACCAATTTGAATTCCTTCACTATAATTTCCTTGGTGTGCATCCATAGTACTGCTAACAAATGAAGATGGAATCTTCCCGTTTCTCATATTTATCAACATCTAAATCACACTTAGTTCTCTTTCCTTACCAATTTCCTGGATGTGAGCTATAGTTACCTAATAATGAAAATGGAATCTTCTGTTTATATTATATCACAACTAATTATTCACCACTTGTTCATCTTTCACCTTATATTTCCTTGGTGTCATAGACGCTACCAAAAATAATTGAAAATGGAATCTTTCTGTTTATATTATCACCCTTAATTTATCAACTTATTCTTCTTCATTATAATTTTCTTTGGTATCATTAGGTTACCTAAAATGAAAATGGAATCTTCTGTTATATTATCACCCAATTATCAACTTGTCTATTTCATTATCATTTCCTTCGTGTCATATATACCTAAATAATGAAAAATGGAATCTTCTGTTTATAGTTTATCACCCTAATTTTTCACTTGTCTCTCTTTCACTATAATTTCCTTTTGTCATATAGTACCTAAATAAGAAATTGAATTTCTGTTTTTTTTCTTCCTGACACACTTAACGAAACCCAATTGTAATGATTGATAATTTATTCTGCTGAACATCAAGTCTGGCAGAGGCAAATATGAATTGAAATTATATTCAGCTGGCATCCCTAATTTGAAAATTTAGCTCGCTCAACGTTACCTTTTGAACACGTCTAAAATAATTTCATTCATATTGCCTCTCAGACTTTGAATGTTCAGGAATAATTATCAAATTACAATGGGTCGGTTAAGTGTGTCAGGAAGAAAAAAAAACAGAAGATCCATTTTCATTATTTAGTTTACTATATAGACACCAAGGACCAATTATAGGAAAGAGAACAAGTTTGATAATTAGGGTTGATCAATATAAAACAGGACAAAAGATCATTGTCATATTCTAGGTACTATATTGACACGAAGGGAAATTGATATAAGAAAGAGAAAAGTGATAATTTAGGGGTGCATAATTATAAAACAGAAGATTCCATTTTCATTATTTAGGTACCTAATGATACCAAGAAAATTATAATGAAGAAGAATAAGTTGAATTAGGGTTGATAATTATAAAACAGAAGATTCCATTTTCATTATTTTGGTACTCTATGACACCAAGGAAATGATAATGAAAGAGAACAAGTTATAATTAGGATGATAATATAAAACAGAAGATTCCATTTCATTATTTAGGTACTATATCACCACCAAGGAAATTTGGTAAGGAAAGAGAACAAGTTGATAATAGTTTGATAATATAAAACAATAAGATTCCATCTTCATTATTTAGGTACTATATCACACCAAGGAAATGATAGTGAAAGAGAACAAATTGGTATATTAGGGTGATAATATAAAACAGAAGATTCCATTTTCATTATTAGGTACTATATGACACCAAGGAAATAATAAGGAAAGAGAGGAACAAGTTGGTAATTAGGGTGATAATATAAAACAGAAGATTCCATTTTCATTATTTAAGGTACCTAATGATACCAAGGAAATTATAATGAAGAGAACAAGTTGATTATTAGGGTGATAATATTAAAACAGAAGATTCCATTTTCATTTTTAGGTACTATATTTGACACCAATGAAATAAATAAGGAAGAGAACAAGTTGGTAATTAGGGCGTGATAATATATAACAGAAGATTCCATTTTCCTTATTTAGGGTACCTAATGATACCAAGGAAATTATAATGAAGAAGAACAAGTGATATAGGGTGATAATATAAAACAGAAGATTCCATTTTCATTATTTAGGTACTATATGACACCAAGGAAATGATAAGGAAAGAGAACAAATTGGTAATTATTGGTGATAATATAAATTATAGAAGATTTCCGTGATTTTCATTATTATGGACTATATGAGAAAGGAAATTATAATGAAGAAGAACAAGTTTGATAATGAGGGTGATAATATAAAACAGAAGATTCCATTTTCATTATTTAGGTACTATATGACACCAAGGAAATTATAGTGAAAGTGAACAAGTTGATAAATTAGGGGTGATAATATAAAACAGAAGATTCCATTTTCATTATTAGGTACTATATGACACCAAGGAAATTATAGTGAAAGAGAAACAGTTGATAATTAGGGTGATAAAATAAAACAGAAGATTCCATTTTCACTATTTAGGGGCTCTATGAGACCAAGGAATTATAATGAAGAGAACAAGTTTGATAATTAGCGTGATAATATAAGATTCCATTTTCTTATTTAGGTACTATATTGATACCAAGGAAATTATAATTATAAGTTGATAATCAAGCTGATAATCACTTTTTTTTGTACGATTAGTTTCGTTGCGTAATAGACCGACCTCCCCTACGTTTGGACTATTACGTCAACGCTTTTTTTTTAAAAAAAATGGTTAGAAATCGTCAGAAAGATCATATAAAAAATAACAACATTAACATTCTAAGCAATTCTTGTAGAATCTGCAGCTGTTCAGAAATGTTGGAGTTGAAATGAACAATTCAGCCTGGATGAGATTCAAGGAAGAAGAAGAAAAAAAATGTCACTGCAATCTTTTATCGAATGATATCAGTGTCGACAGAGTGCAATCCCCCAGACACCCAGTTCTCTTTCGTTACCTGATTCAATTTTTTCTATGTTAACCCTTCTTTCTCACTTCGCCCATCTACGCGGATGCGCCACAATCGGCGTCATGAACACTGTTGCCTTGGAAGCTAGTAGAAAATGACTCAAGATGAAATAGGAACACTGTTTGCGACTGAAATAATCGAAAAAAAATCAGGAGATAGTTTTTGTTTTTCTTTCTCTAATGTAACTGAAGAGCTAATTTTAAAGGAACCCTACATTCATTATAGGATTTTCGAAAAAGAAAGTTTTAATGACGTTACAGAATAAAGTTATTTTGTTTAATATTTTTAGCTATTACTAATATTAATGTTTTATTTGTATTTTTTACCCTTTTCGTCAAATTATTTCATTTCTGGTGAGAAAACATCTATAAATACATATATAAAAGTTTGGTTTGGTTTGTTTTGTTTTACGGCATTCCACCTCAGTGGCGATTTAATGCCAATAAAGTTTTAAATAAATCAATTCTTAATGGATAATACATTTTTTTTTAATAATACATTTTTCTTATTTAACCCATAGATGGGACCCTAACAGGTACTACCACACCAGGTCAGAGTGGACCAGGAGCAATGGTGCATAAGGGTGCTCCACATTCCCCAAAACCTCCAAAACTGGACCTCACCATCAGATAGAGTTTAACGTCATTCCCAGGACATGTAGGACCCGCAGCCACCGCCTTCTAGCACCCATATGATAAAAAGGGGTTGGCTTGCCATAAAGGGGGCATGTGATACTATGGTTGAAGACCGAACATGGTCAGAATAAATAAATAAATAAATAAATAAGAAGAGAGTAGGTTAGGCCGGCATAAGTAAAAGGGTTGGTGCTGACCTTTACGAATCCAAATTAGGTCGTAAAGTTTAAGAGACCTATATGCCACCATTGAAATGGACCACTTGGTGATAATTACTTTAGGCCACCCAGGTATTAAAGCCAAAAAGGATTTTTTTAGAGAGAAATTCTCTTTTGAAAAATTAATGATCAACATATTGTAGACAGATTGTCTGGAAAAATATTTGAGTACTCTAATTTTAAGGGTTAATGGCGATCGAAGTCGGCGATTTTATTTAAGTTCTGGCATTTGTGTGGTCCGGAGAAGATGGTTTGGGTAGTGGGAATTTGACATAAATACAACTAAACTCGAAGCCCTAAGTTAGTTAGAACCCGGGATCGAAGCGGTTAAGTGGCCGTTGAAGTGTCAAGTTTGCCCCAGTAGTAGACAGTAGCAGCCAGCGAGTATCAACACACCCTTCTTCCATGTGTCTTGTTTACAACTTGTTGTTGTTGAGTTGTTGTTTTGTTTTCAATCCTGTTGAAGCCTGTATTCTCTGACTCGTGCTTAAATTCGGCCGGCACATAATTCAAACGTTGGATCTAGACAAGTACATCTAAAGAGCAGAGTGCAGAGCAGGTCTGTCTCACAGGCAATCATATAGGTACTAGGGTCTGACGTGACCAGCGATTGATCGGAGGGGTCTCTCCGACCGCCCGTCTAGCCCAAGATAGGGCCAAAGTGGAGTATTGCATGTCATGAACTGCTCATCCACCTGGGCTCTATCCTTAAGCATCACGCGGTCGCCACCCCACGCCCAACAGGTGGCCCCATTGGGGAGTTTTACCCCTCTGCAGAGGTGCAGAGATGCAGAGGTGCAGTCGGTGCATTTCTAACGCCCCAGCGTTTTTTTCTTTCGCTAACGTAACTGAAGTAGCTAATTTTAAATGTCCCTTACATTCATATAGGCTTTGTCGAAAAAGAAAGTTTTAATGGCGTTACAGAATAAAATTTATCTTATTTAATATTTTAGCTATTACTAATATTAACGTTTTATATTCTATTTTTTCCCTTTTCGTTCAAATTATTTCATTTCTAGTGAGAAACATCTATAAATACATATATAAAGGGCAGATGTGGGTATGTATGTATGTATGTATGTATGTATGTCCGGAGGAAAACTACGTAAATAAAACAATTAATGACAAAGTAAAAGTAAAAGAAAGTCGTCGGGGTGGCCTAATGTCGCTATCAGCCAATCAGCGAGGGAGTCTATCCCCTTTTCAATAGCGCTAGACCAAGGAGATGTTTTTGCATCTGAGGTGAGGTGCCACGCCTACCATCAACTCTTTACTTTACCGCACAGATCCCTGTGCTACTCATAACGCTGAGTTGGCGAGGACCGGTATCGAACTAGGAACCTTGTGATTTCTAGCCGAACGCTTACCGACCGAGCTAACTCGGCCATAAACATTTACTATCATCAGATATTGCTTTTTGGGCAAAAATAATTAAGATTTTTTTTTTATATTCGTGAAGATAATTAAATAATAAAATTTAAATAGTACAGTATGGATTTTTTTTGCATTTAATATTTTCAAATAGGAGACATTGTTTTGTTTTTGTTGTTGTCTTTTGTTTGTTTGTTTTTTTCGTTTTTTTCAAAATGTCTGTGCATTTTCTTTTATCTGATGCCCTTACCATACCGATCAACGCTAGGTCTTTTTACGTAGGATTTTAATGAGGCGTCCTGCGAGGATCCAACACGCAATTATAAATAATGGATCCGTGAAACTAACTCTTTTTGCTCCTCCTATACCCAGGCGACGCTGGGTAGCCGCTTTAGTATTAAATATAGTGATGTTAACGATGATGATGACAATTTAAAAAAAATATATAAAAATAATTTGTTCTCAACAAACATTTTTTTTTTTTTAAATAGAGAAATAAGAAATTACAGTTATTGCCCATTTTCATTCATAAAGGAGGAGAAGAAGAAAGAGAAAAAAAAAAAAGGAGAGGAAAAAGAAATAAGAGAAATTATAACCACACAAATAAAAACATAAGCACGTCCAGTTCTGAAAATAAACTCTGATGATAAAGTTATGCTTCGAAATCGTTAACACATAAAAAACATCTTTTTGTTTTTATTTTTCATACGCATTGTATTGGCCTTCAAAATATTAATATATATAAACATACTTAACAATGCTTCAAGCAAATTACCAATTGCTTTTATAAAAGAATCTGTTCAACTAATATTTGTTTTAAAATAATAAAATAATAGTCTTTTATAAATCTATTTTTAGTAAATAAAATACAATTAAATGACGCGAATAGAATTGATTTAAAACAGATAATATTAATTAACTAAAAATTATTGAAAAGTTTTCACAAAAGGAGAACGAACAATGATTGCTGGCAAATAAAGAGTAATTAACTACTAATTAGTACTACTTACCCACTTTACATCCGGGTTGTTGGATGATTCATTATTACAAATAAAGAAGGTTGGGCTAAATCGAACTTAACGGACATAATTCCACCCTCGTATGTCCCTCCCGCCCCAAAGAAAACAAAATACCAAAAATCAGGGAATTAACCGAATTTGTTGGAATTTTCAGTGTTGATATATTAATGAATAAATAATATAATGCACGAGTTATTTTATTTAAAAACTTTTACATTTTTTCAGGTCATTTAACTTTGAACCACGTATCTTTGAGGCGTAACACAGATTCTCAAAGATAAGTGGTTCACTCAACCTACACTAATGTGCCTATATATAATGAATCTATGAAGTAAATGGAAGTTAATCCGACAGTATGAATTTAACATTTTAGAAAAAAACAAAACAAAAGATGTTATTAGTTTGCTGACAGAATCTGTTTTCGACCTTTTAATAGAGCGGTCTTCATCAAGAGCACATATAAATAAAAGACGGAATAAAATAACCGTCTTTGATTCATATGTTGCTCTTGATGAAGACCGCTCTATTTAAAAGGTCGAAACAGATTCCGTCAGCAAACTGATAACATCTTTTGTTTTTTTTCTAAAAATGTTAAATTCATAATGTATCTATGTATACATATGTATTTATAAAATTATAAACACTCGTTTATAAATATACACATATAAATACTTTAATGTTATACACATGTGTATGGATATATAGATAGATAGATAGTTAGATAGATAGATAGATATATAAATATGGCCACGCATATACAAAACACTCTTGCAATAAAATAAAGGATAGGGAATAGCTTTTTAAACTTTTCTTATGTTGTTTATTTGGTATTATTTGTATTAATCGGACTATTGTCCTCATCTTCATTGTTATCTGTGCAACGTTTCAGCCGATGTGACCCCCAGCCTTGTTCAGATATTTCTTGTCGGACTCGGGAACCTTCTTATTGAACCCTGGAATCTTCTTGTAATCGATGACTCCATTAAAATCTAGCTGAGTGAGATTTGCCGCAAAACTGCTCATATTAGTAATGAATCTAAAATCATGAAATACGAGTTATATATCTCTAAGAAAAAAAGGTTTACATAGAATATTGTGGAAATAATTTGCATAATGATTTTTAACAAAATTGGGTTCAATAAAAATTATTTGCCGTTAAATGATTTCTAATACTTTTATGTTATTCTCAAACGTGTTAAAAGCAATCCTATAAATGGGTTTATTTGTTTGTTTGTTTGTTTTGTTTTACGGCATATCAAACCTCAGTGGGTCATTTAATGCCGATAAAGTTTTGAAATAAATCAATTCTTAATGGATAATACAATCTTTCTTATGCAACGAGAACACTTCGAGTCTAGAGCAACAGGTGGCAGTTGGTCGTTTATTTTCGAAACCGGGTCGTACTTAAAATACGTGACAGTTGTTTTGAATTAAAACAAACTGAAAATACAACAAAAAAAGATAAAAAGGGGGTAAATATTTACAATTACTTGTCGACTAAAGAACAGGGGCGGATATCATCATCATCATATTTATTAGCACGGATATCCATGCCAATTTCTCGCCAAACTTCCCTATCATTCATTGTCCCTGGGAGTTCCTCCGCGCAGCAACCAGAATCTTCGAATATCTGGTCAATGTAGGTCCTTGCTGGGCGGCCACATTAGCTTGCTCATGTGTTGGCTTCCACAGGGAAACGTCGCTTATGAGCTCGTCCTTGCTTCTCCAGCAGTGTCCTGTATGCCTAGCCCATCTTACTCGGATGATTTGTGAGTTGAGAGGCAGGTGGCCATAAAGATGCTTCCTTGTGGGGCGCTGCTTCCATAACTTGTTCAAGACTGTTCGCAGCATTCTTGTGCAGCCCCTATCTAGCTTATTCTCAAGACGTTTCGTTAGGGTCCAGGCGGTGCAGCCATACAGCAGTACCGATATAACAACGGCCTGGCAGAATTGTCTCTTTAGCTTGTCATAGAGATCGGATTTCCATATGACTGATATTTTTTGTGGCCAACCATGCCTTTCCTATTCGTGTATTAACATCGCTCTCTGTGGATGAGGTATTACAACCTAGGTATGTGAATAAGAGTGAATCTGGCTTCAGAGGCTTACCATCTAGTGTGGAGATGTCTCCTTTCTTTTTGAAGCTCATGAATTTTATCAGAGTTCACATAGAGGCCGATGTTCTTTGCTATCTTTGCTGAACAAAGCATGCAAATATTAACATGCAAAAATGACGCATTATATTGAGATTCACTTAGCGCTAATACCCTTGGGAAAGGTATGAATCCTACTCGCCCTCCAGCTATGGGTTAATAGTAGGGCAGATTAGGCTCTTTAACCTTGGTTTGGCAACCGGTCTAGGAGAAGGAAAACTCTGAATTCAAACTTATTGAACTCCGCTTAAAAAATTGGCCTCGTGTCACATCCTGCTCGTGCGGAGGGGTTGGTAAATATATACATTGAGATTTCTATTAAAACAATACATTTAAAATGTTCTACCCTAGAGAATAAAGCAATTTTCATTTCTCTCTGCCGATAAATGATAATAGTATGTTGTCAGTATTTGGATGGTCTAACAATTTAAGATAATATTAATCTTTTGCAAGTCTCTCTAGCAAACGAAATGTAATTCCTTTCGCCGTCAGCACAGTCTCTACCAACAGAGCACGTTACTCTCACTTCCTGACACCCCAAATACAGCAGTCGTCAGATTTCACTTGCCGTCCAAACACTTGCTTTCTTCCTCCCTCTGGCTGTCAACGACTGTCGGCCTTATTTCTGCTCGTTCGGCAACCCTTATGCAAATTCCGATATACCCTATCCGGGTCTCTGCCAACAGCATTTCAGCTACGAGGAGGTAAGTAAAGTCGTCGGGGCGGCCTAAAGTCGGTATCAGCCAGTCAGCGAGGGAGTCTATCTCCTTTTCACTAGCGCTAGACCAAGGAGATTGTTTTAGCATCTGCGATGGAGTGCCTCACCTACCATCAGCTCCTCACTTTACCGCACAGATCCTTGTGCTACTCATATGCTGAGTTGGCGAGGACCGGTATCGAACTAGGAACCTTGTGGTTTCTAGCCGAACTCTCTACCGACTGAGCTAACCCGGCCCCTTGAGCGAGTTCGAGTATCCGTAGCCGCTCGCCACACTCTTCCCCCTCGCACAGGCCAAACATAACCTGACGCGCTTTGTTTGTGGGAGCTGGGAATCCACTTGTTCATAGGTCTGCCTCTCAATTTCGTCACAGTTCTGAACTCCATTTTTGAATCATCCAAATTTCCGATATAATGGATATTACTAGGATATGCTAATTAGAATCAGTTGGTCCCTCTTGAATAGGAGCATGAATATCATTATGGAATACTATGGTAACGAGAACCCAATGTGTTAACAGTTCGTCTAGTATATGCATAAGATAGATTCATTATGATATTGTCTATAGGGAAAATAGTGCAAGATTGGATATTGAATAACTGTCATTTTTGTCGAAATCATTCAGACAAGATACGAAATTAACGCTGTTGCTAAAGTTTACATTAGTTAAGCCGTGTAGGGATTCTCTTGGAGAGAGAGACAGAGACAGAGACAGAGAGAAAGAGAGACAGAGAGAGAGGGGGAAGGGAGGGACAAGAGAGAGAGACAGAGACAGAGACAGAGAGACAGATATAGAAAGAAAGAGAGAGAGAGAGGGAGACAGAGACAGAGACAGAGAGAAAGAGAGAGATAGAAAATAGAGAGAGAGAGAGAGAAAGAAAGAGGAGGGAGGGAGGGGAGGCACAAGAGAGAGTGAGAGAGTGAGAGAGACAGAAGAGAGAGAGAGACCGAAAGAGAGAGGACAGAGAGAGAGAGAAGGGGGGAAAGGGGGGACAAGAGAGAGAAGGGGAAGACAGAGAGAAAAAGAGAGAGAGAAGAGAGAGAGACAGAGATAGAGAGAAAGAGAGAGAGAGGGGGAAGGGAGTGACAAGAGAGAGAGAGAGAGAGAGACAGACAGAGAGAGAGAGAGAGAGAGGGAGGGAGAAAGAGAGGGGATGAGTTTCCTGAGCATTTGCATATGGAAATTTGAAGAGGCTTTTTCCAATGGTTGCACGTTGCTTGCTTATCAGCACGCAATTGCAATACTCACATGAAAGTTGTCAATCAATGGCGACTTATTTCGGTGATAGAAACTAAACAAGAAATGCTTTCTTTATTTATATCATCATCATGATCATCATGATCATCATGTCGTACTAGCAACACGGATATCCATGACAATTTCTCACCAACCGTCCCTATTCATCCATTGCTGCACAGGTGGTGCAGCCATACAGTAGCACTGATGGAACTACGGCCTGGAAGTATTGTCGCTTTAGCTTGTCAGTGAGGTTTACTAAGAATATATTTCAAACCTCTACTTAAAGCCATTGACATATTAACAATCATCATCATCATCATCCTCATCATCATGTCGTACTAGCAGCACGGATATCCATGAGAATCTCTCGCCAACCGTCCCTTTTCGTTCATAACCCCTGGCAGGTCCTCCGCGCAGCATCCAGTATCTGCGCAAAGCTGGTTAACGTAAGTCTTTGCTGGGCGGCCCGCGATGGCGTTTCCATGTGCTGGCTTCCACAGTTGGACTAAATAAGCTCTACTGCCAACGTTCAAGCTTCACCTCTGTATTCTACAAGAAACACGTCAAATTACGTTTCGCAACCTTGAGAAGAATTCTGACAAACTAAGTCCGTCGGTTTCTCCCATCGCCACTGTCAACCATCTCCTTTAATACTAGGTCGGGCCGAGACACGTCACATCTCTCGTCTCGCCAGCCACGAGACTTGCAAACTACAAATCGCGGCCTCAAGGACAGTCACGCTTTCACCTCCTTCACAACTCGACTCGTGCCCGCCTCGAACTCGTCACATTTCACCTTCTCTGCTTCCGCCCACACACACAAACATGCCACTCGCTTTCTCGTCGACCGACGGACCGTTGTTGGCTCATCACAGGTTGTGGGTTTTGCCGTTCGACACGTCACAACTCCCGTCTCTATCATCGAGTCTCCTATCTCATGTATATAGCGGCGATGTTCGACAATTGGGTATATAATATTTAGTTGCGTTTTTTATAACGATTCATTTGGGTCGCATTGTACGGCGCTGAAAAACTGAAGATTTAAAACAATGATAAACGTTTGCACAAAATTTATGACAATATTTATTTGTTTTGTCGGGAAAAATATAAGAGGCGCTTATCCCGACGCAGGGGGGAGGGGCCAGTAGCGAGCTTTAGTGGGGTAGCCACCAGACCAGGTAAATAAAGTGGTTGCGAAATTTAGTGGGCTTTGCAGCTAACCACTTCAAAAACGCGATCCACTGTTACTCATACTGGGTCAATTAGTTGAGGGGAAAGAAGTAATGTGGAGTTGAACGTATAAACAACTCGCTTTCAGTTTGTTCAGTTCACCCGCGTCGCCCAGATGGCAGCCGGACTTTTAATGCCTTGGTATAAACCAAAACGAGGGTGTGTCAGCTTCAAGAGAGGGAAATGGGACAACCCAGTCGGTGACCACCTCACCAACTCGCTACCAGGTTATAGAAAGAGGGGGAGGAGAAAAATAATTCTCACAGTTTTAAATATTTATAAAACGGGTAATTCTTTTGTCTTTGAAGAAGTTGTTTACACTGTGTAAACATTAAGACGTGTTATTTCTAAACATATTGTCTCGTAAACTATTAAGTCAGTAATGGTGGAATGAATATGCAAATACCTAGGTACCTCCTCACTGTAATCTGATTGGATAGTGTTTACCATAAATACTCAACACTGTGGTGGTACAGACGCCTACTACAAAGACTATCACTATTGCTACGTCGATTACTACTCTCATTACTTCTACTCCGACGCACCAGTTTCTACTTACCTGCAAGTATGCCTTTCTACAAAGAAAGAGAAATATTTGAAAGAGAAACATCAATAATAAACCATACAAGTGCATCCATTTTGTACGACAGAATTACAATTGAACGCGCTAAACTCCCGAGCTGGTAATTAGTAAAAGAAAATAAATCAATAAACAAATCAAATAAACAGTTTGATTTTGTGCGTTAAATTCTTAAAAAAAAACATCTAGACATACAATATTTTGAAAATTTGGTAAAAGCATCAATTTGCGAGAAGAGAAACCTTATTAAAGATGTTCAATGTTAAAGTGTATCGTAAAGGAAATTGCATCGACTTTTGACTTTGTTATACTAATCTGATTCATTAATGGCTGAAGAGATGGAAAGAGAAATAGACTATTGGTACTCAAAAGGGAGGCGCATGGTCTAATGGTTAGAGTCGTAGGAAATGGACTCGTCAACGCGAGTTCAATTCCTGGACGAAGCTGTTGGCATTTCACTTAGCGCTAATACCCTTGGGAAAGCTATGAATCCTACTCTCCCTCCAGCTATGGATAAATAGCAGGACAGGCTGGACTCTTTAACCATGGCTAGGTGACCAGTCTAGGAGAAGGAAAACTCTGAATTCAAACCTGTTAAACTCTGCTAAAGAAATTGACCCTGTGTCGCATCCTGCTCGTGCAGAAGGGTTGGTAAATGTATATTGGTACTCCATATGCATGTTAGTATTACTTATTAAAAAAATTTCATTCATTAGTGGCTGAAGAGATGGAAAAAGAAATAGACTATTAGTACTCAAAAGGTTTGAGTGCATGTTAGTATTACTTATTAAAATAATTTGATTCATTAGTGAGTGAAGAGATGGAAAGAGTAGTAGACTATGGGTACTCAAAATGGTTGAATGTATGTTAGTACTACTTGTTAAACTAATTTGATTCATTAGTGACTGAACAATAATAATAATAATAATAATAATAATAATAATAATAATAATAATAATAATATATCCAGGGTAAGGGATATATTATTAAGTTGTAGTAAGGTAGATTCGCAGGTAAGTAGAAACTGGTGCGTCAGAGTAGAAGTTATAAGAGTAGTAATCGGCGTAGCAATTTACGTCACTGCTTACGTCACATTACGCAAAATCGTCATAACATAGAATAAATACACTCAAAATTTGAACATGCAACATTAGAAAGACCTCATTGTTTTTTTAAAACAAGTTTTAATAAATACATGACTGGTATTATATATCTATATATAGTTTGTTTTATTTTTAATACATATTTAAAGTTTACATTTCAAATTGTTTTATTTTTTAATCCTTTAATGAATTTAATGATTTTACTTACTTAGGGTACAAACTCGCTGACATTGAATTTTTAACTTCCACCCTCAGGCAATATGTTCAAAAATCTATTTTTACATCGCCAGAAGGCGTTTTTGTTGCTAATATATATACCGATAATAAGGATTTCAGCCATCAAGAGATATCTATATAAATGTTAAAATCTGCTTTTTTTACGACTCCACCCTTGTATAAACGGTTTAATGTTTCTGTATCAAGTAAGAATTTACTCGTGTCTCTTTTCAACCAACACAATTGGTTTCCATGTCTTTACAAATATGTCTTAGGCACGATCGATTAAATTCACACAACCCCCACACAGCTGTTACTTTCACAGCTTTTCTCACTATTACTGGCATACAGATTCTTTGTGAAATATATATATATATATATATATATATATATATATATATATATATATATGTATGTGGTGTGTGGGGGGTAAAATCCCGTATGTGTGTGATTTTAATAATTCCCGATACTGATCACCTGGTAGGTTTCTGCTATACATTATAAATAAAAGTTGAGGTCGACAGACATTGCAATATATATATATATATATATATATATATATATAATATATATATATATATATATATATATATATTAGTGAATAAAAGGCCTTAAATACCATGGGTATCGTGGTTATGGACCATTTTACTCGTGGGTATCTAGGCCCACGAGCTTCTTCAGACCACGTATATCTATATCTATATATATACATATATATTATATGTATGTATATATATATATATGTATATATATATATGTGTGTGTGTGTGTGTGTGTGTGTGTATGTATATATATATATATACAAAATGTGTCAAAAAATAATCGAAATTGAATGTGTATCTACTTAGAAATGAAGAATGAAGGAAACTTTTTTTTTCAAAATACAAGTTCTGTCAAAAAGTACAAATATCTCGATATTTTTAGACGCAACTTGTACATATATATTATATTATATATATATATATATATATATATATTTATATATATAATTATAATGAGGTGAGTCAAAAAAATAATATCATTACTATTGATTATAATCTGCTCTGCTTTATTAGCATTTAGCACCTTTTCATGCCAATACTTTTCTCATTTATTCTCTATTCATTCCATATTATTATTATATATATATATATATATAATATATATATATATATTATATATATATATATATATTATATATATATATATATATGTTTTCGCTATCCTTAGATGTACTATATCAATGCTATTGGGCACTCTTTACTTATCAGAGGGCTTTTTAACTGATAAATACACACATCTGTATATATGTAAAGGCCGCCAGAGAGTAGTCCATCCCTTTATAGGAGAACTTTATATAATCGAATATAGGCCGATGGTTAAAATTGCTTTTTAAAACTTTGAAATAATCAACCTTTAGAAACGTTTATAAATTCAATCGTCGTCACAAGTTTTTTTCGAATAAGTACCAGTTTCACAGGAAATAAATCAATCGTCAGTAACTTACACACACGTGACCACACGCACTATTAACACGCACGCCCACAAACACACACAGACACACACATATACATACACACGCGCATCGTCAATGTCTTTCTGTGATTGTTGCTAGAAAGCGTGTCAACATGTTCCCTTCTTGTTAAGAACGAATCTTAAATACCGAATCTTGTGCGCGCGCACGTTCAACACAATCCAAATTTTTCTTGGTTCTCCAACATCTTTTGTAAAGTCTGGCGTCAAATTTTAGTCATCGTCTCAAGAAAAAAAACAAAAAAAAACAAACTCACTGGCAAAATTAAAGATTCTGTGCGACGATATTTATCAAAGGTATTTTTCATTTAATCGTTGAATAACAGTTACATAGGGGACCGTCGGATAATTTACTGGAGTGTACGCACTTTAACACACAAATCATGATTCCTACAACAGGGAACGAACTCATAAAGAATGATTAATTATGCCTTAACGCTAACCACTGCACTTAATGTATAAGCACTCCAATCCTTGCAAGGGTTATTTCCTAGTTGAGCAACATCATTGACCCAGAAAAAACGGAACCCAAATTATTTATTTATTTTCCCATTAAATTAACCCTAAACCCCAATCCTAACCCTAACCATAACCCTAAACCCTAAACCTAACCCTTGTTAAATTTAAACTTAAAAAAAATTAGAATTAAAATTAAAAGTTTTATTACAAAATTTGTGGGTTCTGTTTTTTCTGTGTCACCCTGTAATATTATGTTACTCAACTAGGGGGTAGGGTTAGGGGGGTTAGGGCTAGTTTAATAGGAAAATGAATAATTTGGATTCTGTTTTTTTTTCTGTGTCATCCTGTAATATCATGTTACTCAACTAGGAAATAACCGACATTTTTATGTGGGCCCACCTATAAACCGGGGCTTATAGGAGGTAAGTGCAAAAATGCAGTGATACCTTCGGCATTCCCCATCAAGTGTGTGAGGGAGGCGCATCTGGCACTGGGCAATAAACCCAGACCTGCGCATTTAAATCAAGGGGGAAGGAATTGTCTGGGGGTATAGCCACCTGGGATCAACGCTATTAATTACTTTAACGGTCCGGCGGCTGAAGCTCACTGGACCCCGGGCGAAATCCAGGTAAGTCTAATACAAAAAAGATGCACAGCAAGGTCAATTTCTTAAGCAGAGTTTAACAGATTTGAATTCAGAGTTTTCCTTCTCCTAGGCTGGTTACCTAGCCATTGTTAAAGAGATTAGTCTGTCCTGCTACTTACCCATAGCTGTAGGGAGAATTGGGTTCATACCATTCCCAAGGGCATTGGCGCTTTTTTGAAATGCAAACAGTTTCATCCAGGAATTGAACTCGGGTCGACGAGTTCATTTCCTACGACTCTAACCATTAAACCACACCTCTCCATATTTAGTAGGATATATATATTTACCAACCCCTCCACACGAGCAGGATGCGACACAAGGTCAATTTCTTAAGCGGAGTTCAACAGGTTTGAATTCAGAGTTTTCTTTCTCCTAGACCGGTTGCCTAACCAAGGTTAAAGTGCCCAGTCTGCCCTACTATTTACCTATAGCTATCGGGAGAGTAGGATTCATACCTTTCCCAATGGTATTAGCGCAAAGCGAAATGAAACTAGCACGTCCAGGATTTGAACTCGGGGCGACGAGTCCATTTCCCATGACTTTAACCATTACACCACGCGCTTCCTTTTAGTAGGATATATGCATCTAAAGTCTACTCTATAATCCTTCGGGCTGGTTCCTTAATGAAACAACTGAAACCCATCAGGGTGGTGTCAATTATCTACTAGCGTATATATAACTCCATCAATAATTCAATGGAGAAAAAAAAAGAAAAGAGAAACACTTAGTCTGCGCATGAATATTTTTCTATGTAATTTCATGGTACCAGTAGAATGCTTCAGGCGATCACTGGGCATGACGCATAAACACACAAAAGAAAAAAAAACTCCCTCACCGATGGTCGGTAATAGGTGGAAAATCTTGAATTAAACATGGCGTGTAATGATTTTGTAATACTTATCACGACCCCAAGCAAAAATTATGGATTTAACACATTTATAAAATGTTCAACGCGATTCTTTATTTAGTAGTAAATAAACTATCAGATGACGTCGCCACGTCTTATCCAGTGTCACTGATACAGAATTTGTTAGCATTTAGTAAATCGTGGAAACAGCACCCCACAAGGAAACAGCTATATGGCCACCTGCGTGGAGGTGCGTGGTCTATTGGTTAGAGTCATAGGAAATGGACTCGTCAATTCGAGTTTCAACTTGAAGAAGCGGTAGTAATCTAACGTACAGTGTTATTAGAAGAGTGCTCAATATCTGTGATAGAGCGTTAATAGATAATGAATAAATAAATGTTTTAGTTTATATTTATTTGCATTGGAACAATTTTGCTACCATTGGTTTCTTGCTCTGTGGCAGTCATCAGGCAACGAGAGTGTTTTGAAAATGATGCAAATGATACAAATATGGTCATATGTGTGCGTTTGCATCATTTTCAAAACACTTTGACGAAGCTGTTGGCATTTCACATAGCGCTAATACCCTTGGGAAAGGTATGAATCCAATTCTCCCACCAGCTATGGGTAAAATAGCAGGGCAGACTAGACTCTTTAACCATGGCTTGGTAACCAGTCTAGGAGAAGGAAAACTCTGAATTCAAACCTGTTAAACTCCGCTTAAGAAATTGACCTTGTGTCATATCCTTGCTAGTGCGGAGGGGTTGGTAAATATATATATGGCCACTTGCCCCATATCTCACCAACCATCCGAGTGAGGAAGACAAGGTATGCTGTACACTTCTGGAGAAGCAAGGACGGATTCACATTGACGTACTAGTGTGGGCCGTCCACCAAGGACCTACATTGACCAACTATTCAAGGATACTGCGCAGAGAATCTCCCTGTGACGATAAATGATAGGGAAGGTTGGTGAGAGATTGTCATGGATATCCGTGCTAACTGCGTGACATGATGATGATGATGATAACTAAATAAGTTCGTCGTGTTCCCCCCTCGCCACTGTCCAACCGTCTTCTTTTATACTAGGTCGGGCCGAGACACGTCACAACTCTCGTCTCGCCAGCCACGAGACTTGCAAACTACAAATCGCGGCCTCAAGGACATACACGCACCCGACGTATGTGGTTGCATAAGTTCAACTAAAAACGTAAATTTTCCCTTCTCATCTAACACGAAGGCCAATGTGCATATTGATATTAGAAATTTTATTCTAATAAATATGTGGTTAGTATTATTGATTTCTAATTGTTTGATTTTATCTCAATGAATAAGAGCAAATATTTTGGGGATAAATTTTAAAAGAAATCCATTATCAAAAAGAAATAACTGTAGTCTTTTTCTTTACTTTCTATTTTAACAAAATGGTTAAATTAGGAAACTTTAGCAATAAAAGACAGGAGAGGTGGAAGAGTAACTTTCAGTTGTTCTATTTCTCGATTATACCCCACTCTGTTTCAAATCTTTTTATCTGCATTCTTATTTAGTTTAATTAGTCTTTCTAATTTGATATAATATTTTAATGGCAGTAGAAAAGGTTAAATCTATATTTTAATAAAGATCCAATTTTTGTATGTAGTTTTGTAAAAATATCTTTGAGGCGTAACATAGATTCACAAACATACGTGATTCAAAGTTAATTGACCTGAAAAAAATGTAAAAGTTTTTGAATAAAATAACTAGTACATTATATTGTTTATTCATTAATATATCTACAGTGAAAATTTGATTAAATTCGGTTAATTCCTTGATTTTTAGTATCGAACATAGGAATGTTACATAATTATTGGAGACCTACTACTTATATAAGGTAGTGTAGAAACATAATGGCGATTAGTGCAGCCCACGGCCTTGAAGGATGAGTGACAACGCTTGACCTCACTCTCACCTTGCCTTCCGGGGATAAATCGTGAGAACCGGAAGGCATAGTAGACCCTGTCTTCCGGTTAAAGGATAGTAAGTTTCAGTCAGTTAGAAGTAAGAAGCCGAGCTTGTAGGATGTAAGTCTCACTCTGCGCAGATGTCTGGTTTGGGGATTTACAAATAAAGGAAGATCAAAGTAAATCGAAGTCTTGTGTTTATTACCTAAAAACTGACAATGACACAGGGCTGCTGATAAGGAGAAATCCCTAACAGAAACCAGACCTGAAGTCCCCAAGAAAGTCCAGACCTTAGAAGATATACCAAGACCAAGATGTTAGAAGATAGAACCAAAGCCGGCCAGAAGAATAGATGTCCAAGATATAGAAGCAAGTAAGAAGTAAAGAAGTAATGAAGGGTATACAACAGGAACCCTGTGGTTTCTAGCCGAACGCTCTACCGACTGAGCTAACCTTACTGCTAAATAAAAGACCAAAAGTAACCTCCTATAATTTAATATAATATTTTAATGGCAGTAGAAAGGTTAAATCTATATTTTAATAAAGATCCAATTTTTGTATGTAGTTTTGTAAAAATATCTTTGAGGCGTAACATAGATTCACAAACATACGTGATTCAAAGTTAATTGACCTGAAAAAAATGTAAAAGTTTTTGAATAAAATAACTAGTGCATTATATTGTTTATTCATTAATATATCAACAGTGAAAATTTCATTAAATTCGGTTAATTCCTTGATTTTTAGTATCGAACATAGGAACCTTGTGGTTTGTAGCCCAACGCTCTACCGACTGAGCTAACCTTACTGCTAAATAAAAGACCAAAAGTAACCTCCTATAAATGTACTAATACCATGATCTTAGTAGTAAATTATGAATACCAAAATAATCAAATTATCCAAAATCGTTTGATTTCCAAATTATACTTCCATCAAGAATTGAACCCACAATCAATGATTTCGTCTGATCAATATTTATTTTGAAGAAAAATTTTATTGTTACACAATTATTAGATACCTACTATTTATGTGCAATAATGTGGAAATCAAGATGGCGTTTTAAGTGCAGCTGACGGCCTTGAAGATTGAGTGATAAGCTTGACCTCAGTCCTAACCCTATCTTCCGGGGATAGCCTTGAGAACCGGTAGAGAGGACCCTCTCTTCCGGTTTAGATAGTAAGTAAGTTTCAGTCAGTTAGAGACTAGCAGCCGAGCTCGACGGAATGGTAAGTCGCGTTACACGCGCTCCCGTCTTAACCTGCGCAGATGTCTGGTTGGGGATTTAAAAATGAAGTAAGATCAAAGCAAATCGGAGTCTTGTGTTATTACCTAAAAAAACTAACAATGACACAGGGCTTCTGATAAAGAGAAATCCCCAATAGAAGACCAGACCCGAAGTCCCCAAGAAAGTCCAGACCTTAGAAGATTCCAGACCAAGACAAGATTTTATAAGATTCCAAAGACGGCCAAAAGAATAGAGTAAGAAAGAAGTAAGTAATGAGAAGAGTATGCAACATTATGACTTCAATCTTCATTTGTAATTTGTTCATCTCAAATGTGCATAAGATTTGTAATCGTTGGTACTTGCATATTATCTGACAATTATTTCGTTACTGAGTTCAATAAGAATTAATTAATATCTCCTATTTAAAATAATATGTCGACACTGAATATATTTTATGCCGAAGATATTTTTGATATATTCATTTTTATTGGATATTCAAATTGTCTAGCTCATTTTAAAAAAAATTTAAACACATATTCAAAACTCAGTTTAACGTCATACCCAGCATATTTGTGAGACGAATAAATTCCTTAATTGGATGGAATTAAAGAGACTCATTTGATTAAACAAAATTGCTAAGAAATTAAAAGGTTTTGGAATTTGGATAATATCATATTAATTATTTGAATATGGTTTCACTATAAAAACACATACCTAATCACAGAAAAGATGGTATCCATAATTTTAATTGCAAATTAAAAAATATTTGGGGAAACATAATTAGATAAAATTCCCAAGCTATATAAAACCATTAAGAATGTCTTCTTCCACGAGTTGAGATATAACAATACATTTATTTAACCAAAAATATTAGGAAATTTACTAAATGGTAATATTTGTGTAAAATTCTGATGTCATTCGTAAAGATTCATTTGAAAATGCACTAGATATTTTAAAATTCTAATTAACAGTTTCTTTGTGATCAAGTTGAATATATAAAAAAAAGTATATTGTGAACATCTATCAAAGTGATATAATTACTTCTATTGGATAATTTGAGAACTTCACTAGCCATCTATCAAAGTGATATAATTGGATAATAGAGGACTTCATTGAACATCATTGTGATCAAGTTGAATATAAAAAAAAATACTATGAAGATCTATTAAAGTGATATAATTACTTCTATTCGATAATAGAGAACTTCATTGAACATCTTTGTGATCAAGTTGAATATAAACAAAGTATACTATGAACATCTATCAAAGTGATATAATTACTTCTATTCGATAATAGAGAACTTCATAAGATCCAATATACTTTACAAATCAACCACACGGGTTCAATCCTACCCGTAGGGTGAATAATTTTTTTTTTCAAATAGAAGTTCTGTATCTTACAAATGGTAAAAAAAAAAGGTTTAGGAAAACAAATGGAACGAATCTCTAGAATAAATTTAAACATTTCTTCATTTGATAAACTAAGAGATATGCTTTATCTATATTGTGACAACTATTTGAATATATTAATGGATCTATTTGATATCTTTACGTTGAAAAACCCAGAAAAGAAACCCGATTTCTATGTTAAGAATATATCAACTGATATGTAAGGCTGATAAGCTTACAAAAGCAGGAAAAACGCCTTTATTTAGATGTCTCAGAAAATGTTCCTCCATATTGCTCCCTTTGTATTCGATGTGAATAAACCTTGGATAATATCACTTCGGTCTCCTGAGGCGTTTCCACATAGTTATATACTTCGGGTGTGTATATTTGCATCAGTTGAATCTGTAATCAATTATACAAAGTAATGTATATATATATATATATATATTGGAGGATATGTGCTTAATTGAAGTCATACCATGAAGTGGAATATAAATAAGTTTCAAAACGAACGAAGAATTTGGGATTGGCAAGCTAGTGTAACGGTTTGAAACTTCGCCTGTCAGCTTGACAGTCGAGGTTTCGAGTCACACACGGAGCAGTCTCCCATGTCTATAACTTTGCTGATGAAACCTAATAGGTCGAAATGTACATTCAGGGATTGACATTTTCTCGATTTGTTTAGCCTTACATTTGAACATATATGCCCGCCTAAATTCATTAAATATTAACTAATTAATTTTCGAAATGAGGTATGACTTCAATTAAGCACATATCCTCCAAAAATTGTCGGCTTAAAGCCATATAAAGAAATAAACACATTTGTTTGTTTATTTAACCTCATATATATATATATATATATATATATATATATATAGGTATATGTAAAAACAAAATTTTTTTGCGATGAAACAAAGAAAATACAGTGCTCAATCACAGTTTGTAAGAGCTAATATTTATTTATTTTACAATGTTTTCACAGATCAATGTTCATTATCAGCGACCGCGGTTTCATGCTAAATAGCAATCATCAGGCTGTGGAGCAAGATCCTATGGTGTTTGTTGGAGTTCTTTACTCAATGTCACATTTTGGATTGTAAATAACCAAAATAACCGACGTTATTTACAATCCAAAATGTGACAATGAGTAAAGAACTCCAACAAACACCATAGGATCTTGCTCCACAGCCTGATGATTGCTATTTAGCATGAAACCGCGGTCGCTGATAATGAATATTGATCTGTGAAAACATTGTAAAATAAATAAATAAATAAATATATATATATATATATATATATATATATATATATATATAGGACGTAACAGATTGGGTAGAATCCGACATAATGTGATTAAATTTGATGAACAAAAGGGGATAAAACACTAACAATTTCAATCAATTAATATTTATCCTGTGTATTTAAAAAGCTACACCAGAATTTCTTTTCGTATACAGAGGTATATTATTAATTGATTGAATTTGTTTGTATTTTATCTACTTTTGTTCCTAAAATTTTACCCCCCCCACACACACACAGATATAGATATATATATATCAATATTTAAACTTTAAATACAGAACTCTTGCTATAAAATTTTTTATCCCCCCACACACCCGGATTCCTTCTCTTCTCTTACTATAACAAAAATAAAAATTACTTTTGACGCGTAAATGACATCTCTCCCCCTACCATCTTACATATCAAACGCACACAGCAACTCAAAAAAGTTTAAAGAATATTCTCTTGCTACCTGAAACACATCGTTTCTCATTGGTAACCATGCTTACACACACACACACACACACAACACACACACACACACACACACACACACATACACACACACAACCTTGAGGTTTGTTTCCGCTGTCATTTATCGCAAAAGATTTATGCACACACACATGCAACCACACTCCTAAGAAATGCACAATGTTTCCTTTCGATACACACACTTACACCATCCCATACTCACACCTTAAAAGAGATTATTTGACATCATATTTCAAACCGTCTCTTTTTTTCAAACCTCAAACATTTTTAAACAGACTGAATAACAAGGAATACCACTCGCTTTTCTCGTTATTCTGTGATAAAATAATTCTTATTACCTTCCATATACCAAGAAATGCCCTGAAGAGGATCTAATTAATAGATCGAAACACTGCAGCGTCGACCAATAAACTCACCACTTAACCCATTTAAACCTGTGTTTTTTCATTCTTTCTTAATATACTACAGACCGTCGGATTCACTTCCTTTCTTCACACACACACACACACACACACACACACACACACACACATATATATATATGTATTTATATATATATATTATATATATATATCCGACTGTGATGTATATATATATATATATATGTGTGTGTGTGTAAATAAATGGA
>CM042171.1:72387897-72408645 GCA_023376005.1 Doryteuthis pealeii
AGTAATAAAGAATTCATCATTCGCATCTGATGAGTCGGGAGAGTTAGACACTTTGTCTAAGCTCCCTGAAATAGACTATAACGCTAAATCTCTAAGTCTTTTGTTATTTCTTTACTTATATATATATATATATATATATATATATATATATATATATCATCATCATCATCATGTCGCGCTTTGAACGCGGATATCCATGACAATCTCTCTCCATCCGTCCCTATCGCTCATCATTCTCGGGAGGTCCTCTATGCAGCATCCGGCATCCGCAAAGAGCTGATCAACGTACGTTTTTGCTGGTCGGCCCACACTGGCTTGTCCATGTGCTGGCTTCCACAGTAGGACGTCGCTTATGAGTTCGTCCTTGCTTCTCCAGCAGTGTCCTGCGTGTCTTGACCGTCTTACTCTAATGGTTTGTGTGATATGTGGCAGGTGGCCGTATACCTGTTTTCTCGTAGGGTGTTGTTTCCATATCTTGTTCAGGATCACCCGCAGCATTCTTGTGCAGCTCCCATCTAGTTTATTCTCTAGTCGCTTAGTTATGGTCCAGGTGGTGCAGCCATACAGCAGTACTGATATGACAACGGCCTGGAAGAACCGTCTCTTTAACTTGTCTGTGAGGTTGGATTTCCATATGATCGATAGTTTATTTATAGCGGCCCATGCTTTTCCTATACGTGCACTAACGTCATTTTCTGTGGAGGAGATGTTACTGCCTAAGTATCTAAATTGTTCTACAGATTTTAGGAGTTTGCCGTCGATGGTTGAGATGTCGCTTTTGTTTTTGAAAGACATGAACTCGGTTTCATCAGAGTTCACACATTATATATATATATATATATATATATATATATAGACTAGCAAATATATGCACCCTCCGGGTGCAAGTATTTAAGTTTTAATGTAATAAAATATTGTATTAAATTAGAAAGGCTAATGAAACTAAATAAGAATGCAGATAAAAAGATTTTAAACAGAGGGAGTATAATCGAAAAATAGAACAACTGAAACTTACTCTTCCATCACTCTGGTCTTTCATTGTTATTTTTTCTAATTTAAGTATTTAGTTAAAAGAGGAAGTAAATAATAAAATGACAGTTATTATTTCTTGTTAATGGAATTCATTTAAGATTCATTAAAGAGATTTTTGCTTATATTCATTAAAATAAAACCAAACAGTTAGAAATCAATAACACTGAGCACATATTTATTAAATTCGATTTTTTAATATCAATATGCAAATTAGCCTTCCCGTTCACACTGTAAACCGCTATTTTGTTGTATATATAAATATAATTGCATGTTGTATGCAGATATGGTTAACAGTATTAATAATGTAAAACAATTTTATTAATAATTGTGGTTTAAATAAAAATAAAATCATTGAGAATGTGATGTCAATAACTAAGGGAACTGTGACTTGAGTAGTGATATAGTTTCGGTTACAGACAGAAAAACACACAACCTCCATTATAATAACTAGCAAATATATGCACCCTCCGGGTGCAAGTATTTAAGTTTTAATGTAATAAAATGTTATATTAAATTAGAAAGGCTAATTAAACTAAATAAGGATGCAGATAAATATATTTTAGACAGGGAGGTATAATTGAAAAATAGAACTGAAGCTTACTCTTTCATCTCGTCTTTCATTGCTAAATTTTCCTAATTTAACTATTCAGTTAAAATAGGAAGTAAAGAATAAAATTACAATTATGTCTTCTTGTTAATGGATTTCTTTTAAGATTTATCCCCGAGATTTTGGGTCATATTCATTAAGTTAAACCAAATAATTAGAAATGAATAATACTAAGCACATATTTATTAAAATAACAATTTTAATATCAATATGCAAATTAGCCTTCCCGTTCACACTGTAAACCGCTATTTTGTTGTATATATATATATATAAATACAATTGCATGTTATCCGTATGTAGATATGACCAACAGTAATAATAATGGAAAACAATTTTATTGATAATTGGGGTTTGAATAAAACTAAAATCACGGTGAATGTGAAGTAAATAACTAAGGAAATTGCGACTTGAGTAGTAATATAGTTTCGGTTACAGACAGAAAAACACTCAATCTCCATTATAATAAGATATATATATATATCACATGTAATTCTGTCTTGGTTTTGAAAATGAATTATGTAATTCGAAGAAAGTTATATTTTGCGGTTGCTTTTACATATATATCATATGTAAAAGCAGCCGTAAAATATAACTTTCTTAGAATTACATAATTCATTTTCAAAACCAAGACAGAATTATCCGTGAAATAATACTTAAGAGTATTGTTGCATCTGTGTGGTAAATGGGGAGCTGATGATAGGTGTGGCGCTCCAACACAGGGGCAACAAAAAAAAACAAAAACTCCAGCTCTAGCGCTAGTGAAAAGAAGACAGACTCACTCACTGTCTGGCTTATACCGACAATAGGTCACTTTGCCCGCTTTGCCCGCTTGCTTGTGTGCAATAACTAGTTTCAGAGGTGAATGACTTTCAGATCGATAATATATCAGTAGCGCAAGTTTGAGAATGGAATTTGTAGCTGGCTTTACTGTCTCAGTCATTCGCTTAACTATCCCCATGAGTCTCTGGAGATCGTTTGGCTTGGTGTGTTTTACGCTTTTTGTATACTGTCTTTTATGAAACATATTAAATATGAAACTTATTAAATAGTTATTTACTGAGCTTTAGCTTAGTTGTAGCACAAGACCAGAAGTATTATGCCTCAGTGAGAAATGAACTCACTAATAATGGTCTGCAAACCCAACTTACTAACAATTACACCACAGGATTTGCCCAAATTTACTAAATATTTGGAGAGCTTCTCTGAGGAGTAACGTTTAGGAAAATAGACTTGCAGACTGTTGTGTAGTCAGTTCAACCCTTGCTCAGTGCCCAAAACCTGTAGCCTTGTTCAGACAAACGTAAGTTTAGTAAATAGAGCACCTCTTTGAATAGTAATAGTCTTGCAGACATTTACTGCTTTGATCCTCATTAGGGACTCCAAATTGTAGCCTTGAATCAGACTAAATTAAACTTACTAAATACATGAGAGGTAATGGTTAACAAACTAGACTTGAGGAATGCTGTGTAGTCAGTTCAATCCTTGCTAGGAGCTCAAAACTTGTGGCCTTGTGTCAGACAAAGCTATGTTTAGTAAATACTATGTTTAGTAAATATCAGTGGATGGAAAGGGACAATCTTGCAAGTGGCAAAAGTAGTGGTGCAAAAAATGGTTGAAAAAGGTTCAAATCCCAAGAACATCCGGGTGGCTATCGGACCAGGGATAAAAGGCTGTTGTCTGACTATTCCTTCAGAATATATTCCAATTTTTGAAAAGTTAGATTCTAGCTGCTTGGTTCCAAAAGAAGATTCCAAGGATATTACTTCTCTCTGCCTCTCTTATCATTTTTTAAAAAACAAAATGAGATAGAACATTTTGTTGTATAGCGGTGTTTTCACGGTACCAAATAGTTATATGTTACGTACTGGGCATCAAATTCTATACGTTATATAGCGGCTTCAAATTCACGGCCCTACTTCGTGTATCAGCATACGTCGTCGCGGGTATCGTCACTAACCATAGACGATATATGTAGTTGTCGTTTAATGAAATCTACAACACATGCGTATAGTAGGTGTTTTGACTTTATTTCTTCTTCTCGGCTGGTGGGTGGCGAGCTTGACAATAGGATGCCCAAGGGTTGACGATGACTACTACTACTGTTGGGATGACTAGCGTTGGTGAGGTGGAAGGGGGCTGGTGACGGTTCACAGCCCATCGGCTGTGATCGTGAGTGCGGTCACTCACTTGTTCTCCGTTCACTGTCTCCTGTCTAACTATCTGCTGACGACTCGACCCTCTGGCTTTTGTATTGACGACACGCCTCCGCATCTTTATCTTTTGAACTGATAACGGACCTTTGTTATATATTTCTTTATTTTCTCCCTACTTCTCTGAGCGGAAAACCTCTCTTCTGTTTTTTAACTTCTTTTCGCTTTTACCGGGAAAATCCTTTGTCATTTTTTTCGTCTTTTCTTTGTTTATTTTAAATTGTTGTATATTGTACAAACGAATAGGAATTTTTGGTTAAATTATAGTTATTCCAATCGAATGATAGTTCGGCATTGAATAACCCACAAAGTGTTGATATGCAATTAGACATGAACCAAACAAAACATGAGCAGAACTTATCGGAAACACCTTTTTACCCTCAGTGTATAGAAATAGGATCTCTTCAGCATCGCCCCAAGGGCCCTCTCCAGGATTTCAGCAATACATGCTATCGTGGGTGCTTCCATGCCAGTGCGCTTACGGCAGTTATTGCTGCAGCCATAAAAATCCAGCAAACAGCGCCACAGGACGACAACCATCTACTTTCTCAAATCCGGAGAGAAGATCCATTTCCTATCACCGACATGGATCTCTTTGCTTTCCTCAGTGTAAGATCCACAACTGATCCTGGATTATTTAAACAATTAAGATTCCTTGATCACAGAATACAGAGTGGCGTAAAAGTCGCTTACGTATTTTAAAAATTAAATAACTTTTAAATAAAAAAAAACAAGTGTTACGTACCCCTTTCTCGTCGGGTACATAAACAAGAGTTATTTTGTGTAACAGAGAGAGAGAGAGAGAGAGAGAGAGAGAGAGAGAGAGAGAGAGAGAGAGAGAGAGAGAGCGAGAGAGAGAGAGAGAGAGAGAGAGATGGACTAACAAGAGAGAGAGATAGACAGACAACCAGCCAGTCGTTTACTTACTTGTTCTCTTCTTCTCTTTCTACTTCGGCCATGATGAGATCGCCTAGTCTTCTTTTCTTATTTGTTATCTACGTTGGCTCTTCTAACTAGATGGCATGCGTAATTACTCAACAAGGCTTGTTGTTGCTTTGATCAAATGTTTTAACCATGTTAAAATGTTTTAATGATGCAATTAATTCAATCAATCAATATTATATTTCAAAGCGAAAAAAAAAACATACAAAAAATGATGAACAAAATAACATGCAAATGACTTTCCCTTCTGTTACTTTTCAAATTTGAATTTTTAAATATCTTCCCAAATTGTTATATTGTATATAGACTAAAGTGGAATGCGCCGACGGTTACTATAAGTAACAGGAACAATTATGGCTTGAGAGTAAGCCAATGCGAGTCAGCTCATAACTCTATTTGTCGGACGTAATTCCCACTTCTCTGTACTGTAAGTGTCTACTCTTTTGTTAATACATTTTCCTACATTTGTTACTCGTCGTTTTGTTCTTATTTGACCCCTTAAAACCCCACAACATAAATATAACTCAAATTTTCATAATTTTTGCTAAAATACCAAGCCCTGGTGATATTTAATGTGTATATATATTTACTTTATATTATATACTATCTGAACTACCAGTCGACACCATAGAAGTGGTTGAATATAAATATAAAGAAAATATGTTTATTATTATATTATAAAGTTCACGTATTTCTGTTGGTGAATATAATTAATTCGAGTGACACTTAAGAGATTTATCTATTAAAACATTTCTGTCTGGATTATATACTCTAACAAAAAATTATATTTCTCTGAATTTTTTTAGATAAGGCTTGATGATTAGTATTATTTGTATTATTCGGACTATTGTCTAACCGACTGCAGGTTCAATACTGGTCAGGAGCAGCAGTAACATAGAATAATAATTAACACAGCTTAACACCTGTACCCCAGCTATGGTTAGCGGAATGAGAACAGGATACCCCGTGGAATGAATAAAGAGTTAGGTTTAAAGTTCCGTGATGGCTCCCGATTACGACAAGAAGTTTCCCGATTACGATAAGAAGGTTCCCGAGTTCGAAAAGAAGGTTCCCGAGTTCGAAAAGTAGGTTCCCGAGTCCGAGAAGGTTCCCGAATCCGACAATAAATACCTGAAGAAGGCCGGAGGGCACATAGGCCGAAACGTTGTACAGATAAAAATGAAGATGAGAACAATAGTCCGAATAATACAACTAATAAAGTAAAGTCGACGTGGTGGCCTAAAGTCGGTATCAGCCAGTCAGCGAGGTGTCTATCCCCTTTTCAATAGCGCTAGAACAAGGAGATTGTTTCAGAGTCTAAAGTCGGTATCAGCCAGTCAGCGAGGGTGTCTATCCTTTTCAATAGCGCTAGACCAAGGAGATTGTTTCAGCATCTGAGGTGGAGCGCCACACCTACCATCAGCTCCTTACTTTACCGCACAGATCCCTGTGCTACTCGAGTTGGCGAGGACCGGTATCGAACTAGGAACCTTGTGGTTTCTAGCCGAACGCTCTACCGACTGAGCTAACCCAACTAATACTAAAAGAAATTCTATGTAATTATTCGACTATTTCCAGCTTAAAATATAATTAGGAGTAAGTAGAGACGGTGGAATGGCCTGTTGTCAGTATTAGCTGGGGAGTGAGACATCTATCCACTTTTCATTAGCTCTATACCGGGGAGATTCTTTTGCGTCTGAGGTGGAGTGCCACCACTACCATTAGCTTCTCACTTATGAGTATGAGTAGCACAGTGATCTGGGCGGTAAAGTGAGTAGCTAATGTTAGGAGTGGCGCTCCACCCCTGACGCAAAAAAACTCCTTGGTCTAGCGCTAGTGAAAAGGGGATAGAATCCCTCGCTATCTGACTGATACTGACTTTAGCCCCCACCTAACGATTCGTTTTACTTTATATGAAACTATTTAGCCATCAAAGTGGCCAGACAAACAGACACTCTTTGCAATTATTAATATAGACTAAGATGGACGATTTGAAAGATTATTCTATTAAGCAGGTCTTTCCATTTCTCTCTTATTAAGAATTGGCTAGTGAAAAGTAGAGAGACTCCCTCGCTGTCTAGTTGATTGTGACTGTAGGTCACCCCGGAGAAACTATTTAGCCATTAATGTGGCCAGACAAACAGACACTGCTTGCACTTATTAATGTAGATTAAGACGGATGATTTTTAAAGATTATTCTATTAAGCATGTCTGTCCCTTTTGTCTCTTATGTTACTGAACGATATATGTTACATAGGAGTTTGAGATGTAGAAGTAGTCGTTTAGTTGTAGTAATAGTCGTCGTTAGTTCAGAAACAACATACTCAAGTCGTATAGTCATAGGGGGCTGTTTATTTCTTCCTAGGCTCGTGGGTTCTTTTTTTAGAGAGAGAGAGAGAGAGAGAGAGAGAGAGAGAGAGAGAGAGAGAGAGAGAGAGAGAGAGAGAGAGAGTACGGTCAAATTACTCTGTTGTAAATCATGTTAGGTACTACTATGCAAAACCCATACTGGGGAACTGGGAAAGCTCCCATCTGTCTCCCACGAAGTCTGGCCAAAAAAGGACGATTTTCTTCTTCTTGCGTATCTCGTCCCGGAGGTGGAAGAGTCACATCCGTTTCCGGTCAAAACCCAGAACTTCCGTTTTTATTTTTAAATCTAGTTCCAGGGTCATTTATCGGTCAATTACTGGCACCCCATTGAGTGTATACTCTTCCAAATTTTAACCTTTATTCTTCTTTCTTTTTTTCTCTTTCTCCAGAAATTTGATTACCGTTTTATTTTCAATCTCCAAATTCCCCGTAGACCATAATAATCACGCTACACTCATTAAGAATTGGCCAGTGAAAAAGAGAGAGACTCCCTCGCTGTCTATCTGATTGCGACTGTAGGCCACACCGACGAAAATATTTGGCCATCAGTGTCCAGACAAACAGACAATCTTTGCGATCATTAATGTAGATCAAGATGGACGATTTGAAAGATTATCCTATTAAGCAGGTCTGTCCCTTTTGTCTCTTATTAACAATTGGCTAGTGAAAAAGAAAGAGACTCCCTCGCTGTCTACCTGATTGTGACTGTAGGCCACCCCGACGAAACTATTTAGTCATTAAAGTGGCCAGAGAAACAGACACTATTCGCAATTATTAATGTAGAACGAGACGGGCGATTTGAAAGATTATTCTATTTAGCATGTCTGCCCCTTTTGTCTCTTATTAAAAATTGACTAGTGAAAATGAGAGAGACTCCCTCGCTGTCTACCTGGTTGTGACTGTAGGCCACCCCGACGAAACTATTTGGCCATTAAAGTGGCCAGAGAAACAGACACTGTTCGCAATTATTAATGTAGAACGAGACGGACGATTTGAAAGATTATCCTATTAAGCAGGTCTGCCCCTTTGGTCTCTTATTAAAAATTGACTAGTGAAAAAGAGAGAGACTCCCTCGCTGTCTACCTGATTGTGACTGTATTCCATCCCGATGAAACTATTTGTCCAGACAAACAAACAATCTTTGAAATTATCAATGTAGATTAAGACGGGCGATTTGAAAGATTATTCTATTAATCAGCTATTTTCATTCTGTCTCTTATTAAAAATTGACTAGTGAAAATGAGAGAGACTCCCTCGCTGTCTACCTGATTGTGACTGTATTCCATCCCGACGAAACTATTTGGCCATTACTTTAATGGCCAAATAATTTCCAGAAAAACAGACACTGTTCGCAATTATTAATGTAGACTGAGACGGGCGATTTGAAAGATTATCCTATTAAGCTGGTCTGTCCCTTTTGTCTTTTATTAAGAAAGTGATTATCTGATTTGAAAGAAACATCTTTCGAGTATCTATATTGAATGAATTGCTGAGAAGATAGCCCTCCGGACAAATGGTCACAAGAAATGAGTAAATGAAGAGCTTCATTTACTAATTATTCATGCTTCATAATTAGATTCATGTAAATCGTTTCCATAACGGGAAACAATTACAGCTGACAACAAGTATAAATTGAATGAGCAACAGCAAAATGAATTTCTGAATGAACAATTCTTGTAAATAGTCAAATTGAAATGCTTTTATTTTCCACATTGAAATCAGCCATTTTAGATCGTTCTTGAAATAAGTTTTAATTATGCAAACAAAACCATTAATGTATATTGATTGATGGAACATTTCTTTTTCCGAGGAATCCAAATCAGTTAAATCCTACTTATTTCTTAAACAGGCGTTTTGTCGTAATGAAGGGTAGCAAGCATGCTGCCTGGAAACCAATGGTAACAATTGCACCTTAAACGTATTGTACAATATAATAAATAAATAAATAAATACAGCTCTTACAAAAGTAATCGAGCACTTTATTCTTAATTCTCCAATACTAACAAAATATTAACAAATATATATATATATATATATATATATATATATATATATATATATATATATATATATATATGCGGGAAAATCATAAACTTCTAAATTAGTTCGTTGTAGAGAACGTTGACAATTTATTTTTCTTTAATATTAAAATCTCGACGACAAAGTATCCAAAACAAATATAAATTTGGCGGTTAAATCGAACTTAACGGACATAAATTCCACCATTGTATGTTACCCCGCCGAAAGAAAAAATACTAAATATCAAGGAATTAACAGAATTTAATGACATTTTTAGTGTTGATATATTAATGAATAAAGGATATAATGCAACAGTTATTTTATTTAAAAACTCTTACATTTTTTCAGCTCAGTTACTTTTGAACCACGTATCTTTGAGACGTAACACAGATTCACAAACATACGTTGTTCAAAGTTAACTGACCTGAAAAAATATAAAAATTTTTAAATAAAATAACTGGAGCATTATATCGTTTATTCATTAATGTATCAACACTGACAATTTCATTAAATTCGGTTGATTCTCTGATTTTTGGTATTTTTTTCTTTCGGTGGTGTTTTTTTTAATTAATAAGTATCTGTTAGCACGAGATACAAGTACTGAATAAAATATTTAACTACACACATTTGACCCTCCTCATTCTTGTAAGTTTGGCTTTGTGTGAATTGTTCTACTTCTTGGTTTTATGTAATAAGTATCTGTTAGCACCAGATACAAGTGCTGCATAAAATATTTGACTACACACATTTGACCCTCCTCATTCTTGTAAGTTTGTCTTTGTGTGAATTGTTCTACTTCTTGGTTTTATGTAATAAGTATCTGTTAGCACGAGATACAAGTGCTGAATAAAATATTTGACTACACACATTTGACCCTCCTCATTCTTGTAAGTTTGTCTTTGTGTGAATTGTTCTACTTCTTGGTTTTATGTAATAAGTATCTGTTAGCACGAGATACAAGTGCTGAATAAAATATTTGACTACACACATTTGACCCTCCTCATTCTTGTAAGTTTGTCTTTGTGTGAATTGTTCTACTTCTTGGTTTTATGTAATAAGTATCTGTTAGCACCAGATACAAGTGCTAACTAAATTATATCTCAAGCAGACTATTTCTCTGTGTATCTTTTACCACCTCAACAATACAACAACGACGATAATTTTTATATGGCACATCATCGCACCATTCTGAAGAGAGCCTTAACGTCACCCTCGGATGGTTTTTGCCACTACCTACCCATAACTTTCAGTTCCTCGCAGGATCTTTACATGAAACCAACCTTGGGTCACGTCCTGTCATCGCAGTAGAGATAAGTGAAGTAGCACTCTTTTCCAACAAATCATTTTGTACCGACTAATACTACAAGTTTCAATTAGATACTATTTCTCTTTGATCTCTCTCCCTTTGATCACTAATCGAACTGGTTACATCGTTGCTATGACAACGTGTTCCACTTTCTTTCTTCTGGGCGGTAATGGGTGATTCATGATTTTTTACGAATGTAATTCGCGGGAATTTCTTTGATAAAGAGATATTGGTTATTTCCTAGTTTAGTAACATGATATTACTGGGTGACCCAGAAAAATAAAGAACTCAAATTATTTATTTATTTTCCCCATTTATATAACCCCAACCCTAAACCCTAACCCTAACCCTAACCCTAACCCTAAACCCTTGGACTTAAACTTAGAAAAAAAAAATTTAAAATTAAAATTAACAGTTTTATTACAACATTTTTGGGTTCTGTTTTCTGGGTCCCTCTGTAATATCATGTTACTCAACTAGCGGAGGTTAGGGTTAGGGGTTAGGGGTTAGGGTTAGGGTTGGGGTTTAGGGTTAGTTTAATGGGAAAACAAATAAATAATTTGGGTTCTGTTTTTTCTGGGTCACCCTGTAATATGTTACTCAACTAGGGGAGATTAGGGTAAGGGTTTAGGGTTAGGGTTAGGGTTAGGGGTTAGAGTTGGGGTTTAGGGTTAGTTTAATGGGAAAACAAATAAATAATTTTGGTTCTGTTTTTCTGGATCACCCTGTAATATCATGTTACTCAACTAGGAAATAACCGAGATATTCATATTTCCGGCTTTATTACTACTAATATTTTGCAGGTAAAATTCAAGTGGAAACTAGGTCAATTCATTCTTATTGACCTAGACACCTTTACAGCCATATCACACAAACACACATTCGAATTTCTTCACACCATTGTATTCAATCAGTTTTGAAACACGTGTAGTCGGTAAATGAGAGAAAAAAAAGTTTGATATGATTCCACGTGTTCATTACATCTATCAGATTTTGTTCGTTAAATCCGAAGTCATCTTCTACAAGTTCGTTAAAACCGAAATTCGTCAGAGCAAAGTTTAAAGTATACCGTATTCAAATACAGCATATAGAACACACATTTTTTTCGAAAATTTTGACTCAAAAAATTTGCCTGCGTCTTATACATCGTAAATGAAGTTTGAGACCGATTGGGTCGATTTTTCACTTTAAAAAAATATCAAATTCTCTCAAACAGCAAAAGTTGTGTATTGATAAAATGAGTACTGATACCAAAAACTAGATCTCGCATTTGCACTATTGTTTGAGGAAATAGCATCAAAGATCGTTTATAAAAATGCACCAAAAATCCTTTTTTTCTCAACATTTAGCCTAGAAACTACCGTATTTAACGGCAGATAGGACGCACTTTTTTTCCTAAATTTTGGCTAAAAAAATTGCCCTGCGTCTTATACATCGTAGGTGAAGTTTGAGACCTGCTGTAGGCCTAGGCTAATCTTCTCTATGATGCTCACCAACCCAGCTTATGCTCAGTACTTTTACCTACCCTAAACTCCATGCATCCTTATTTTATTGCTGGTATTGTTATAATCAAGGTTAGCAGGAGCGTATGGTGGTGAAGAAAAAACAATACACTAAAAATGTTTTCCCTTAATCTGACCTGCTGAAATGGGGGTGCGCCTTATATGCCCGTGCGTCTTATATGCCGTCAAATTGTTGTATAGCCGACTACTGGACTTCAATAAAACCACGGACACGTGTATATAAAAATATGACCCGTCTTTATTTTCTTCGGTGTGTGTGTGTGATGAGGGGTGACTAGTGTTCACAATGAAAATGTCCGGGTGAGTTGGTGAAGAGCACAGTGTTCACAATGAACTTCCGAGGGTGGCTGACGATGGAGGCGACGAGGTTACCTTCTCGGCTGCTCACTGGGGACTGACAATGACACCCTTTATACGCTAGCCTTTATATACAATAAATATGCACACGCATTTTATCTTTTGATCTGATAACGGACATTTTTTATATATTTCTTTATCTTTCTCTCCGGAAGAGGAGTCTTCTGTTTTCCTTTTTTCTTTTATTTCTTTCTTCATCTTCTCCCTGCTTCTTGACCGGAAGACCTCTCTTCCGTTCTCCCTTTTTTTAAATATATATTTTTTATCTTTCTCTTTGTCCTTTTGCCGGAAGCTTCCTCTTCCGTTGCACGATATGCAACAAAATACTGTAATCATTTCTTTTAAATCCGGAATATTTAATGATTGCATTACATAGGGATTTTAGGTAAGTATCATAGAGTACCTAGGACCGGTTTAGCTCAGTCGGTAGAGCGTCCGCCTAGGGACCACAAAGATCCTGGTTCTATACCGACCCTCGCCAACTCAGCGTATGAGTAGCACAGGGATCTGTGCGGTAAAGTAAGGATCTAATGGTAGGTGTGGCGCTCCACTTCAGACGTAAAAACAATCTCCTTGGTCTAGCGCTATAGAATCTGGCTGCTACCGACTTCAACCCACCAGACGACATCATATAGTACCTAGATAATGACAATGTTTTTCCTATAGATAAAAACTGACGAAACCTCTGAGAATATAGAAACAACAAGATCAGAATAAAAGTGATGTGGTAGTGAAAGGGTTATTATAGTGTGTTCGCGGGTCAGTAAATGGATCTACTTAAATATAGGATAGTGATGACCAGCATCTCTCTACTCCATTTTCATGACCTTGTGCCAAATTTATTGTATTATGATACTGCAATAAAGACTGAAATAACGAAATTTAGGTGTAATCGGTGCATTCTAGCGCCTCATCTGACAGGGTGGGGAGGGGTTGGTAATTATGAGTGTGTGTGTGTGTCTCTGTGTGTGTGTGTGTGTGTCTGTGTGTGTATTGTGATCAGAAAAAAGTATTTGTTCACTTTAAGAAATGAGTATTTTCCAACTTAACATGAGAGAAAAACTGATATCTTATAAAAGTAATTCAGGAATTGCGTAAGTTTATCAATGAATATCTAATTATCTAATTCATAGTCAAAATCATTAATCCATAGAATAAATCTTATTTATTAACAATGTCTTCTAGGAAAATCTGTGTTAGATTTGCCTCAAAACAGCCCATGTTATTAGTGCATTTAAAATCCTACAATGTGTCTTATATATCACTAAGAAATAAACATGTTAATTCAACAATTATTATATGAGACTCGAGTTACAACAGTTGTAACTCGAGTATCTGAGTTAACCTTAGCAAATGTATGCATCTAACTACTCTCCCTCCATGTATGAGTAAATAAAAGAGTAGACTGGGATCTTTAACCTTAGATTGGTAACCAGTCTAGGAGAAGGAAAACTCTGAATTCAAACGTTTTAAACTCTGCTTAAGAAATTAACCTTCATGCTGAAGAAGTAAATCTGTATAAAATTTATATAGATGGTCAAACCTCATTCGTTTGCATAATTCCCAGTAGATCTCCGTCCTCATCCAGCCATGCCTGGTTTTCTGTGCCAGTTTGTGGCATTCGCATATTACGTGATTGATTGCTTCATATATATATATATATCCCCCTCTCTCTCTCCCTTTCTTTCTCATTCCTTCTCTCTCCCTCTCTTTCTCATTCCTTCTCTCTCCCCTTCTCTCTCTCTTTCTCACTCTTTCTCTCTCTCCCTATCTCTCTATTACCCTCTCTCTCCCTCTCTTTCTCACCCTTCTCTCTCTCCCTCTCTCTATCCCTTTCTCACTCCTACTCTCCCTCTCTATCACCCTCTCACTCCCTTTATGCGTTGCTCCTATTCTCTCTCTCCCTTTCTCTCCCTCTCTTTCTAACTCCTTCTCTCTATCTCTCCCTCTCTTTCTCTTTACCCCCTCTCTTCTCACTCCTTGTCTCTCTCCCATTCTCTCTCCCCCTCTTTCTCACTCTTTCTCTCTCCACTCTCTCTCTCCTCCTCTCTCTTTACACCTCTCTCCCTATCTTTCACTCCCCCTCTCTCTCCCTCTCTCTTACATAAGCTCTCTTTCTCACTCTTTTCTCTCCCCTTCCCTCTACTCTCTTTCTCCTCTCCCACCCTCTTTCCTCTCTCCCCCTCTCTCTCTCCCCCTCTCTCCCACTCTACATAGGCTATATCTGTTCCCTTGAGTCATATCCATTCAAGCTTATACGTAATTGCTCTAATGGCGTTATTCTTAGCCGCCATCTTTATTGTTGTTGTTGTAGATTTACCGTTCAAAATGGTGACAATATTCAAACATTTTTGCAATTGCATCGTATTAATACATTCTCTATTATACGAGCTATTTTCAATCTGATTTGCTATCTCTCTCTCTCTCTTCTCTCTCTCTCCTCTCTCTCTCTCTCTCTCTCTCATCCAAGATCTCTGTCTTCTTCAATTTCGTTTTTTTCAATCTAATTCTAGATCTTTCGTCTCGATTGTTCCATAATTCAATTTCTTTCATCTGAATCCGCGTTCTTCTTTCTTCTTCATCTTCTAGTCATGCCGTATATATTGTCTAACTTTTTTGTCTTTTTCTCATGTGTTTCTTCAAGTGTCTCGTGAAATCATCTCAAGATCATTCGCAATGCATTCTGGGATCGTTTAAGTGCCAACCATTCGCCATTTTGACTTATTCTCAATTATTTCTCTGCATTTTTGAGATGATGCTTGACGATTAGTATTATCTGCATTATTCGGACTATTGTCCTCATCTTCATTGTTATCTGTACAACGTTTCGGCCGATGTACCCTCCGGCCATCTTCAGGTATTTCTTGTCGGACCTTCTCGGATTCGGGAACCTTCTTTTCGAACTCGGGAATCTTCTTGTTATGGGGAAACATTCACGGAACTTTGAACCTAACCCTTTATTCAGGCCACAAAAGAAATGCCTGAAGAAGGCCGGAAGGTACATCGGCCGAAACGTTGTACAGATAACAATGAAGATGAAGACAATAGTCCGAATAATCCAGATAATACTTATTCATTATTGTCTTACATATGCAGCTCTTGTTGGCTGAGGCTTTAGAATACTCTCTCCCTCTTTCTCTCACTCTCTTTCTCACTCTTTCTCTCTCTCCCTCTCTCTATTACCCTCTCTTTCTCACCCTTACTCTCTCTCTCTCTCCCTCTCTCTATAACCCTCTCTCTCCCTTTCTCTACCTCTCTTTATCACTCGTTCTCTCTTTAGAATACACCAACTTCATCTTTGAAGACGGGTAAGATATTTCCTCTATTCCATTTTTTCTACCCCCTCCCTCTCTCTCTCTACCTCCTCTCTCTCTCTCTCACTTTTCTTTCTTTTTCTCCCTTAATAGAAGAGGACTCATGCTGGTCAATGCAAACAAGTTATGTCAGGTTAGACATTTAAAAGAGGTGTCACATGTTTCAAGCAGTCCAAAATGGACCAGACCAGCCTTTATTGTATTTGGTGCCAAGTTTTTTTTTTTTAAATCTCAGAATTTGGGCAAAGAGGAACAGGGCCTAGGACAAGCCCTCCGCTATCCCTCTTTCTTTCACCCTTCTACAGTAACCATCACCTACCCACCACCACCACCCTACCTCCTTCATCTCCTCCTCCCTCTCTCTGCTGCCACCACACTGTAATGCGTAATGTGTGTTGTGTATTCGTTCTTTATGTATGTGTATGAAGGACTTTCTTCCCATTAAAGGAGGGAAAGAAACAGCAACTAAAACAATAAACATGTAAATGATTTTTGCTAAAAATGTTTTTTTCTTGTTTATCTTTTCCCCCACTTTATCCCCTATGTCAATTCCATTTTTGGTGGTGGCAACCCTTGATGTAAGACGGATCCTGGTGATGAGGAGCCGCGATATACAATACCTCACTGCCCTTACTTGGGCTAGCGACGGGCGTCGGAGAGGTCCCCTCGATAAATTAGTGGCACGTCAAGTCCTAGCACCTATATGCATTGTCCGATCCATTACATGCCATTTCTCTAACCTCGGAGGCTGTGGCATAATTGAGAGTCGTAGGAAATGACTCGTCGACCGAGTTCAAATCCTCAGACAAGGTTGTTTGCTTATTATATAGTGCAATACCCTGGGAAAGAATGCATCCAAATATTCTCCCTCCAGTTATGAATAAGTCTAATAGTAGACGACTGGCTCTTTTACACCGTGGAATACTGTAACCACTCTAGGAGAAGGAAATCTCAGAATTTGAAAAACACTGAGGTCATGCTTGTTGATTGGCGGTTGTGGCATTCCTTGTGCTACCAATGTGGTTATAAAGATTTGCACAAGCCCCCCGGTCACAACGATAACGTGATACGTCTATGCACGCATATACTATATATATATATTTATATACTTATATATATATAATAAATATCTACGTATAATGGGATATATATATGTTTATGTATTGTTTTTTCATATATATTATAATCGTTATGTCTATTAATCTTATTTCCAAACATTAATATATCCATTAAAATGTTACGTACTACATTTTACACCGTACCAAACTCTATATAGAGACGTTGTATTACACTTTTCTCTACTTCTTACTTCTAGTCGTTCTTTTCTTCTGGCCGGCTTTGGTCTATCTTCTAATCATCTTGGTTGGTTTCTTCATAGAAGGTCTGGACTTTCTTCTAATGAGATTCCGGGTCTGGTCTGTTGCTAGGGAATCTCCTCCTTATCAGAAGCCGGTGTCATTGTAGTTTTTATGTAATAAACAACGACTTCGATTTACATTGATGTTATTTAATTGTGTAAATCCCCAAACCAGACAATCTGCGCAAGATGACAGATGCGCATAGAAAATGCCACTTAAACCTTCAACTCCTACCTGCTAACTGACTTAAACTTACTATATCTGTTTAACCGGAAAACAGGGTCTTTCATGCCTTCCGGTTCTTCACGATCGCATCCCGCAAAGCAGGTGAGAGTGGGTCACCACTCTTCAAGGCCACAACTGCACTAATCGCCATTATGATTTCTTTACACTATTGCCATAATCGATTAGTGCTATAATAATTATGTAACAAAAAACTCATATCTTTGTTAGATTTTGTTCACATCACACCATTCACTATACACTTAACAATTTTTATTTTGTCCCTACAAAAACATTCGTTAACAGTGTTCTGTAAATGGTACAATAACCGAAATACTAGTATTTGACACATAAAATGTTTCCTCTGATCGTAACTCCGTGTTGTTATATTTTTTGAAAAATTTTTCTCGTATATATATATAATATATTATATATATCTATATATATATATATACAGAACTTATTTGGGAAATATATATATATATAATATATTTATTTGTTATTAAGCAACCAAATAAAATTGTTGACTAAAATAAATAAATAAATAAGGCTCTAAAGAAATAATTGGGCACTTTATAATCATTCTCAAATATAATAACAAAACAAAATTAACGAATGATATATATTAATATATTATATATATATATAATATATATATATGATATATATATATATATATATATACAACTGCTAGAAAAATGCATTGAGCAGAATCTTGACCTCTACCAATGTTTCATCGATCTCGCGTGAAGCCTTTGACGCGGTCAACCGCGAGCACTCTGGAGGATTCTTGGGAAGTTAGGTTGTCCTTCGCATTTTATAACCCTATTTGGTCTCTTCATGATGATATGAATGCTTTGGTCACGTATAATGGTACCATTGCAGAGCCTATCTCAGTCATGAATGGTGTGAAACAGGCTGCGTTCTTGCACCCCAACTATTTGGAATATTCTTTGCAGTGGTCTTAAGATTGCTTTAAAAACAATATTAATGAAATTTATGTTCGTTACAGATCATCTGTAACGTATTTAATATAAACGACTAAAGGCAGGTTCAAAGTGTTCACAGCCATTTTGCAGAACTACTATATGCAGATGACGTGACCTGGTAACACACCACACAGATGAATGCAGAAACCTCATGGACTGTTTCTCCGAAGCATGTACAGCATTGGATTAACCATCAATATAAAAAAGACTGTTGTCATGTATCAGCCTGCCCCGAACACATGCTTTGTGGATCCCACTATTTTGTATATGGTGAACGCCTCAAAGTTGTCGATTATTTGTGATCTATCGCGGTAGCCATTCTTATCCAGACAAACTCATTAGATAGATGAAATTTCCCTTAGGATACAGAAAACAACGAGATCCTTTGGTTTGCTGAAAAGAGGGTTTGGAGCCAGCGTGCATAAAAATTTCCACCAAGTTGAGTTTATACAGAGTCTGTGTGCTCACTGCCCTTTTTGTATGCCTGCGCGACTTGGTTGTTGTTTACAAAAGACATCTCAGGACACTCGAGAGATTTACATCAGAATTGCCTACGCAGGATAATGTTTGTCATTTACACCAGACACCACAATACTTGAAAGATGTCATTCTACGCTAAATGATAGTCTAATCCTTAGATTCACGTCTCCGCTGGGCAGTCATTTGGTCTGCATGAATGATTGTCGAATCCCAAAACAATTATTTTACGGGGAAATCTCAAACTGGCAAACGTCGTCAGTGGCAAACCCAAATTTGAGGTTTAAGGACTGGCCTCAAGGACACTCTGAAGAACACTGCTATGCTGTTGAGGACTGGAGAAGCTAGTTTGTAATAGACCTAGCTGAGAGCCACTATCTACCTGTCTGTGGAAGAATTGGAGTCCAACCGAATCAAACACCATAACTGAAACGGTCAATTAGAAGGTTAATTTCACACCAAGCAACACTTCAAAGTGGAGTAGTTCCAACATGTGGTTTATGTGGAAGAGTATGTCTCTCCAGGGCGGGCATGTTGAGTCATCTGAGAAAACACAGGAATGGAGAGTCAAATACAACTGGCATATAAATATGATGATGAAAAAAAAAAGGGAAAAAGAAGGAAATGGTCTTACTCGAATCACAGTTGACGCCATCATATATATATATATATATATTATATATATATATATTATTATAATATTATATAGTAATTCTTGTTAGTATTGGAGAAATGATAATAAAGTGCTCAATTACTTCTGTAGAGCTGTATTTATTTATTATAGTGTACAATACATTTAAGATTTCGTTCTACCAATGGTTTCTGAGCGTCATTTTTAATGAATACATGAGAGTCCATGTATTCTCATAAGTGAAAATTCCTGATGACGAGCAGTCATTAAAAATGACGCTCAGAAACCATTGTATAGAACGACTAATCTTAATGTATTTACACTATAAGAATTATATTATATATATATATAATTGTATAAGTATTAACTTACGTGGTATAAGAATGATCGTTGAAGCGCACAATATCCAGAGGTTAAGGTGAAAAAATACAAATACAAGTGCTCAATACAATGTAGAGCATAAATTTATTTAAGATGGAAATGAGTAACCTACTCGAGTTTCCACGAATAATATAATAATGAAATATTTCCCTAAATTAATCCAAATTTTTAATTCAATATCAAAAAAACCGTTCCTTATCTACGAAAATATAAACAGCGTCCTCTACTAAATTTAAGTTCCCCATTCCAAACGGGCATGTTTATAACACAAAGATTATCGTAAACTCGATTAATTTAAAGTACCCTGAAGGAACTATCGAGTGAAAGCTCGAAGTAGGTTACTATTTCCATTCTTAAATATAGATATAATATATAGAGATATATATGTATATATATATATATATATATCAGCACAGTGATAAGAGAGCTTGGGTCTCTTATCACTCTGCGAATTTATCTCAAGTTGACTATATAACTATTTTCTTGTGTTGATTCATCTCAGTGATTCTCATCTTGGACAACAGTTTTTCAGTGAGGTTTATTCAAGAGAGACAATCAAGGCCACAAAATAAAAGAGTTATATATCTGAATGTATTTAAATTGTTGAATAATTTCAGGATAAGAATATGACTTTGATAAGTCAAAAATCTACTTAATAATTAGATTATTTTTCTTTATAATGTAATTTATTCAAGTTTATTATTTATCTAAACTATCAAATATTAATCTTATATATTGTAACTGTAGTACAATACTTTTAATGCCATTTTTTAAATATATATATATTATCTGTAATCGAAATCCACGCACGTACAAGATGGATAAAAAAGATAAAAAGCTTTCATCCGTTTGGCTTTAACAAAAAAACAGGCCCATTTAAACATAGGGCAATATAAACTGTCTCACCTACGAGCGTAGCCGATGTCACTAAATAAACAATCACTGACCACCACGCACAAACAAGCCACTCTAAAAATCTAGAAGTTCACGCGCAAGTACGAGAATACATC
>CM042171.1:72408745-72428745 GCA_023376005.1 Doryteuthis pealeii
TAAATCCTCTTCTTTCACCCTCGTACAGTACCATCACTACCACCCCCCCACCTCCGGTCCTTATATCTCCTCCTCCTCCTACCTCTGCTGCCAACCACACTGTAATGCCCGTATATGGCAGACTGTTGAAGATGTATGTTGGTTATGGTGTTTTGTATGTTGTATTGGAAGGACTTCTTCCCATATAAAGGGAGGAAAACAGCAACACTAAACAATAAAGCATTAATATTTTTTGTAAAAATGTTTTTTTTTTGTTTTATCTTTTCCCCCAGTCTTATCCCCTATTGTCAATTTCCATTTTGGAGTCAACCCGTGATCTTAAGGACGGGTCCTGGTAGTGAGGAGTCCCTAAACAATACTCACTTTGCCCTTACTTGGGCTAGAGCGGGCGGGTCGGAGAGGTTCCCCTCGATAAATTAGCATGGTCACGTCAAGTCCTAGCACCTTTATGATTTCCCGACCGATCCAATTACAGCATTTCTCTTAACCTCGGAGTAAGGTGTGGGCATTAATGTTGCAGAGTCGTAGGAATGGACTCGTCGGACCTGAGTTCAAGGCCTAGACAAGTGTTTGCATTTTATATAGTGCTAATACCCTTGGGAAAGATATGCATCCAAATATTCTCCCTCCAGTTATGAATAATAATAGTAGGACAGACTGGGCTCTTTAACCGTGGATATGTAACCACTCTAGGAGAAGGAAACTCAGAATTTGAAAACCCTGAGGTCAGTTGTTGATTGGGTTTGTGGCATTCCTTGTGCACCAATGTGGTTATAAGATTGCAAACCCCGGTCACAACAATATAACGTGAATACGTCTTGCACGCATACTTATATAGTATATATATTATATAATTATATATAATTATCTACGTATATGATGGATTATATATATGTGTTTATGTATTGTTTGTGTTCTATATATATTTAAACGTTATGTCTATAATCGTTATTTCCTAAACATTTAATATCCATATAAAATGTTACGTACGGACATTTTCACCGTGACCCAAAATCTATATAACGTTGTATACCTTTTGCTTACTTCTTACTTCTAGTTCGTCTTTTCTCTGCGGCTTTGGTCATTCTTCTAACATCTTGGTCTGGTTTCGTCTGAGGTCTGGACTTTCTTCTATGGAGATTCCGGGTCTGTGGTTTCTGTTGCTAAGGGATCTCTCCTTTATCAGAGCCCTGTGTTCATTGTTAGGTTTTTACGGTAATGAAACACAAGACTTCGATTTACATTGATGTTTACTTTATTTGTAAATCGCCAACCAGACCAAGTCTGCGCAGGATGACAGGATGCGCATAAAATGCGACCTTAAACCTTCGAGCTCGCCTACCTGCTACTGACTGAAACTACTATATCCTTAAACCGGAAGACAAGGGTCTTTCATTGCCTTCCGTTCTCTCACGTCCATCACCGCCAAAGCAAGGTGGGGAGTGGGGTCACCTCACTCTTCAGGCCATCAATGACTAATCGCCATTTTATTGATTTCTACAACTATTGCGATAATCATTAGTTCTTTAATAATTATGTAACAAAAATACGTCATATCTTTGTTAGTAGATTTTTTGTTCACATTCACACATTCACTATACATTAACATTTTTTTTTTGTCCTCACAAAAACATTCGTTAACAGTGTCCGAACATGAGTACGAATTACCGAAATACTGAAATATTGACACATTAAAATTGTTCCTCTGATCGGAACATCCTTTTTGTTAGATTTTTGAAATTATTTTCTTCTCGTATATAATATTATATATATATATTAATTATATATATAATATATACAAAACTTATTGGAATATTTATATATATATCATATTTATTTTGTTTTATTTTAAGTCACAATTAAAATTGTGTGACTAAATAAATAGAATAAATACAGGCTCTTAAGAAATAATTTGGGCAGCTTGTATAATCATTCTCAAATAAAATAACAAAACAATTAACGTTATATATATATATATATTATTATAATATATATATATATATATATATATATATATATATATATATATATACAATGCTAGAAAAATGCATTGAGCAGAATCTTGACCTCTACCAATGTTTCATCGATCTCGCGAAGGCCTTTGACGCGGTCAACTGCGAGGCACTCTGAAGGATTCTTGGGAAGTTAAGTTGTCCTTCGCATTTTATAACCCTTATCCGGTCTCTTCATGATGATATGAATGTTTTGGTCACGTATAATGGTACCATTGCAGAACCTGTCTCAGTCATGAATGGTGTGAAACAAGGCTGCGTTCTTGCACCACAACTATTTGGAATATTCTTTGCAGTGGTCTTTAAGATTGCTTTAAAAACAATATTAATGGAATTTATGTTCGTTACAGATCATCTGGTAACGTATTTAATATAAAACGACTAAAGGCAGGTTCAAAAGTGTTCACAGCCATTGTGCAGGAACTACTATATGCGATGACTGTGACCTGGTAACACACACACACAGGATGAGATGCAGAACCTTAATGGATTGTTTCTCCGAAGCATGTACAGCATTTGGATTAACCATCAATATAAAAAAGACTGTTGTCATGTATCAGCCTGCCCCGAACACATGCTTTGTGGATCCCACTATTTTTGTATATGGTGAACGCCTCAAAATTATTTTGTCTATCTCGGTAGCACATTATCCAGGACACAACTCATAGATAGAGAAATTTCCCTTAGGATACAGAAAACAACGAGATCCTTTGGTTTGCTTGAAAAGAGGGTTTGGAGCCAGCGTGGCATAAAAATTTCCACCAAGTTGAGTTTATACAGAGTCTGTGTGCTCACTGCCCTTTTGTATGCCTGCGAGACTTGGGTTGTTTACAAAAGACATCTCAGGACACTCGAGAGATTCCATCAGAATTGCCTACGCAGGATAATGTTTGTCATTTACACCAGACACCACAATACTTGAAAGATGTCATCTACCTAGAATTGATAGTCTAATCCTTAGATCACGTCTCCGCTGGTCAGGTCATTTGGTCTGCATGAATGATTGTCGAATCCCAAAACAATTATTTTACGGGGAAATCTCAACTGGCAAACGTCGTCGGTGCAAACCCAAATTGAGGTTTAAGGACTGCCTCAAGGACACTCTGAAGAACACTGCTATTGCTGTTGAGGACTGGGAGAAGCTAGTTTGTAATAGACCTAGCTGGAGAGCCACTATCTACCTGTCTGTGGAAGAATTTGAGTCCAACCGAATCAAACACCATAACTGAAACGGTCAATTAGAAAGGTTAATTTTCAACCAAGCAACATTCAAAGTGGAGTAGTTCCAACATGTGGTTTATGTGGAAGAGTATGTCTCTCCAGGGCTGGCCTGGTGAGTCATCTGAGAAAACACAGGAATGGAGAGTCAAATACAACTGGCATATAAATATGATGATGAAAAAAAAAAGGGGAAAAAGAAGGAAATGGTCTTACTCGAATCACGAGTTGACAGCCATCATATATATATATATATATATATATATATATATATATATATATATATATAGTTAATTCTTTGTTAGTATTGGAGAAATGAATAATAAAGTGCTCAATTAACTTCTGTAAGAGCTGTATTTATTTATTATAGTGTACAATACATTTAAGATTTCGTTCTACCAATGGTTTCTGAGCGTCATTTTTAATGAATACATGAGAGTCCATGTATTCTCATAAGTGAAAATTCCTGATGACGAGCAGTCATTAAAAATGACGCCAGAAACCATTGGTAGAAACGAAATCTTAAATGTATTGTACACTATAATGAATATATATATATATATATATATTTGTATAAGTATTAACTTACCGGTGGGAAATATAAAGATGATCGTTGGAAGCGCACAATATCCAGAGGTTAAGGTTGAGAAAAAAAAAATACAAAGTGCTCAAATACAATGTAGAGCATAAATTTATTAAATGAAAGAGTAACCTACTCGATTTTCACGAATAATTAATAATTGAAAATATATTCCCTTAAATTAACCAATTTTTAATTCAATAATCAAAAACCGTTCCTGATCTACGAAAATATAAACAAGCGTTCCTCTACTAAATTTAAGTCCATTCCAACATGTTTATAACACCAAAGATTATCGTAAACTCGATTAATTTAAAGTAACCCTGAAGAATTATCGATGAAACTCGAGTAGGTTACTCTTATTCTTATAATATTATATATAAATATATATATATATATATATATATATATATATATATATATATATCAGCACAGTGATAAGAGAGCTTGGGTCTCTTATCACTCTGCTGATATTATCTCAAGTTGATATATAACTTTTTTGTGGTTTATTCATCTCAGTGATTTCATCTTGAAAAAGTTTTCAGTTAAGTTTATTCAAGAGAGACAATCAAGGCCACAAAATAAAAGTTATATATCTGAATGTTATTTAAATTGTTGAATAATTTCAGGATAATAAGTGACTTTGATAAGTCAAAAATCTACTAATAATGTTAGATAATTTTTCTTTATAATGTAATTTATTCAAGTTTATTATTTATCTAATACTATCAAATATTAATCTTATATATTGTAACTGTAGTACAATACTTTTAATGCCATTTTTTATAATATATATATATCTATCTGTAATCGAAATCCACGGTACAGATGGATAAAAAAGATAAAAAGCTTTCATCCGTTTGGCTTTAACAAAAAAACAGGCCCATTTTAACATAGGCAATAAAACTGTCGACACCTACGAGGGTAGCCGATGTCACCTAAATAAACAAACACTGACCACCACGCATCAAACAAGCCACTCTAAAAATCTAAAGTCACGCGCACAGTACCGTGATACATACACACACTCACATTCACAGACATATATGTAAACACACACATACATTTATATGTATACACATATAGTCATACACACAACTCCGATGAACCCTCCCTCACATATATAAGAGCATTAAAAAAATAACCCACCTCATAGAGGTTCTTCATGGAATAAATGGACATGCTACTACTAACACACTCGTCTACCCGGATTTTAATAGCATGTCAAACCTTCAAAAATACTTCAACTTTTATAGTTCTTTATAATGCTCCCTTTCAAAAAATCTAAAACAATTTCTTCAAATAAGAAATTTTCTCCTGACGATGACCTAAGGTCGAAACTAGTTGAGAATAAATAACACACAAGAAATATTCGAGATTGTCTTATTACTTTTTGTTCATTATATATATATATATATATATATATATATATATATATATACTATTAAGGATATTTTTCGATTTTGTAAACGGCTGGTGTAGATCAAACCAAATTGAGCAAAGTTACTTTAAAGGTGATGTTACTATTTTTATAAAGATTAAACTAAAAATATACAAAAAAAGACTTCGACGTCTCATTTTTCAGTTAATTTGTAAAAAGAACCAAAAAGAAGGGAGAAAAGAATCACATTTCAGATCAATTCAGTAAAGTTCGATGATGCAACACTTTGTATGAGAACAGTTACACTAAACATTACTGGGACAATAACTATAAAAAAAAAGGATTGGGAGAGGAGAGAGAGAGACAGAGACAGAACAGAGACAGAGAGAGAGAGAGAGGGAGAGAGAGAGAGAAGATAAATCTATTATTCGGATTATTTCAAATTAAAAGAGAGAGAGAAACACACAACGCAGAGAGAGAGAGAGAGAGAGACAGAGACAGAGAGACAGAGAGAGAGAGAGAGAGAGAGAGAGAGAAGGAGAGAGAGAGAATGATAAATCTATTATTCGGAATTATTTCAAATTAAAAGAGAGAGAGAGAGAGAGACACACACACACACACACACACACACACACACACACAGAGAGAGAAGAGTCCGAGATTGAGAGAGAGAGAGAGAGAGAGAGAGAGAGAGAGAGAGAGAGAGAGAGAGAGAGAGGGAGAGATATAGAGAGGGAGAGAATGATAAATCAATTATTCGGAATTATTTCAAATTAAAAGAAGAGAGAGAGAGAGAGAGAGAAAACAGAGAGAGAAAAAAGAGAGAGAGAGAGAGAGAGAGAGAGAAGAGAGAGAGAGAGAGAAGGAGAGAGAGAGAGGGAAGAATAAATCTATTATTCGGAATTATTTCAAATTAAAAGTAGAGAGAGAGAGAGAGAAAGAGAGAGAAAGAGGAGAGAGAGAGAGAGGGGAGAAGAGAGAAGAGAGAGAATGATAAATCTATTATTCGGATTTATTTCAAATTAAAGAAGAGAGAGAGAGAGAGAGAGAGAGAGAGAGAGAGAGAGAGAGAGAGAGAGAGAGAAAGAGAGAGAAAGAGAGAGAGAGAGGAAAGGGGTATAGAGAAATAGTTTGTGTGAGAGAGAGAGAGAGAGAGAGAGAGGGGGGGGGAGAGTTTCATTATTTGATTTTAATGATTTTTCACTCGATCATAGAAGTGTGAATAATCACCCTAAAAATTCCAAAGGTCACAGCTAAAACATTTCTGATTTCCCGCGAAGAAAAAAAAAAAAAAGAAAAGAAAAAGAAAAAGTAATATTAGTACGCTTGTTTGTAACTACGTACCTACCTAACCATCGTTAGTGTTTGTCACACTTTGTTATTTATATCAAGGCTTTTTTGTGCCAGTTTGCCTAACTTCGTCCTTGGGATTTGGAGTGCGAAACGCTAAGTGGAGAGGAGGAGGAGGCTGAAGGAATATATGAACTAAGCAAAGTGAAACCTCCCTCCCTCTCCTCTCTCCTCCTCCCTCCCCCCTCCTCCTCTCTCCTTAATTTAAGTGTATCTATTTTTCCTAACGAATCAGCAGGAGATTCGTGTTACAAATATCCGTAAAGCGAAAAAGGTGAGACGGATAACACGTTTACCTTCCGACATTCCCCACCCAATACCTCACTCTTTGTAATATTTACTGCCCCAGCCCTTGCCTTAATAACCTGGAAGTGTAGTCATTTATTATGGAACACTCAGTGAGAATCGAACTCACTAACAATCTATCTTCGTTGCTTGGGCGTCTAAGCCGTGCGTCACGAGGAAAGAAGAGAATTGTATTTCATAGCAAATATATGCACCCTCTAAATGCACCTTTAAATTTAAATGTAATAAAATATTATATTAAATTAGAAAGTTAATGAAACTAAATAAGAAGGCAGATAAAATGATTTGAAACAGAGGGGGGTATAATAAAAAAAATAGAACAACCTTCAAACTAACTCTTCCTTTGGCGTCTGGCTTCCAGGAACTGATTAAGGGTCAGATAATCCAAATTTTTTATCGGATTCATACATTTCCTAAAGGGTATTAGTTCTACTAGTAAATATATGCACCCTCTGTAGGGTGCAAGTATTTAAGTTTTAATGTAATAAAATATTATATTAAATTAGAAAGTTAATGAAACTAAATTAGAAGGCAGATAAAATGATTTGAAACAGAGTGGGTATAATAAAAAATAGAACAACTAAAACTTACTCTTCCATCACTCCCGTCATTCATTGCTAAATTTTCCTAATTTAACTATTTAGTTAAAATAGGAAATAAAGAATGAAATTACAGTTATTTCTTCTTGTTAATGAATTTCTTTTAAGATTTATCCCGGAGATTTTTGTTCTTATTCATTAAGATAAAACCAAAGATTTAGAAATCAATAATACCAAGCACATATTTATTAAATCAAAATTTTTAACATCAATATGCAAATTACCCTCCCATTCACATTGCAAAGCGCTGTTTTTGTGTAAATGAATACAATTGCATGAAATTAGTATGCAGATATGGCCAACAGTATTAATAATATAATTTTTTTAAATTCATAATTGAAGGTTTAAATAGAAATGAAATCATAGAGAATGTGTGTTGAGATTTTTTGATATATAAGATGTGTGCCAGATCCCCACTCTTATTTATAGACTCGGCGATAATTATGTGACCATTTTCTTGGCCAATCACTAACAGTACTCTGCTGCTGATATTGATATTTATACCAGCTGTTTTGGTCATACCTACTAAAAACTACTTTGAAACTTCGTGGACGACGGAACATAGGATTATATCACTGGACCTTTGACACTACGTAGAATTCCAAAACTCAGGACTTATTCACTTACCAAAGGATTCAATAGCTCAGGACTTACTTACTTTAAGTCCTTTACAACTGGCCAAGGATGGCGGTCAGAAACTTATCATGGAGAATGTGACGTAAATAACAAAGGGAATTGTGACTTGAGTAGTGATATAGTTTCGGTTACAGATAGACAAAACACAATCTCCAATATAATAACTAGTACAAAATTTAATGTCAGCGAGTTTGTACCCCAAGTAAGTAAAATCATCAAATTCATTAAAGGATTAAAAATAAAACAATTTGAAATGTAAACTTTAAATATGTATTAAAATAAAACAAACTATATATAGATATATAATACCAGTCATGTATTTATTAAAACTTTTTTTAAAAAACAGTGAGGACTGTCTAATGTTGCATGTTCAAATTTTGAGTGTATTTATTCTATGTTATGACGATTTTGGGTAATGTGACGTAAGCAGTAACGTAATTTTTGTTACAGACAAAAACCGGAAGCGAATCTCCATTATTAATAGATAAGACGTTATATGTGTCGGTATCCTTCCCTCTCCGAAAGACGATGGAGTAGTGTCCAAATGGACTTTTTAACTACGTAGCCTGAACGGGTTCATATGGAGAATGTGCTGTTGCCCAAGCAGCATATCCCCCCATCTCTACACTGCCACTGTACTCCAAAGGAAAGATAAGAAACCAATGCAGTTTGGCAACGAGAGTATCGCAGGAGTTGCTGGATTGCGCTGAAGATAAGATACATACGTCAGTTATTATATAGTTATTTACTAAGCTTAGCTTAGATATGGCACAAGTCCAGGAGCATTGAGCGCCCAGTGAGAATCGAACTCAACAACAATGGTCTGCAGATCTTGCTTACTAACCATTACACCAAGTGATGTTATTCTAGGTATAGTTATTTATCAAGCTTAGCTTAGATATGACACAAGGCCAGAAGTATGGGGCGCCCAGTGAGAATCGAACTCACCAACAATGGCCCGCAGATCTTGCTTGCTAACCATTACACAATATGAGGTTATTCTAGGTATAGTTATTTATCAAGCTTAGCTTAGATATGGCACAAGGCCAGAAGTAATGGGCGCCCAGTGAGAATCGAACTCACCAACAATGGCCCGCAGTACTTACTTGCTAGCCATTACACCATGTGAGGTTATTCTATTATATGACGGAAAACGAGAAAGGAAAAAGAGCAAGACATTGTCTTGCCTGCCGGGGTCGAACTCGCGTCCTCCCGCATGCAAAAACAAATGCCATTTAGGCACTGGACGGACGCGAGGTTCGACTGATGTGCCCGGATGTTTGGGTAATATGCCCATAAAATAACCAAAGCGAGTGGAGCGTGGTGTGACAAGCAGAGAAGAATTCGGCTTACGTGAGACGGCAGTCAGAAAATATTATTTTGACGACGGCGACGGATTTTCAGCTGCTGGTCGAAGACAAAGACTGTGTTGACCAAAAGAAAGTTTGGCCTACGAGAAGACAGTGAACTCGCTTCTTTTTGGTTCCCCCTCGGCAGGAACTTGTTGAAGCAAATATCTATTTTCCCCCCTTCTATAGTATAGTTATTTATCAAGCTTAGCTTAGCTTAGATATGACACAAGGCCAGAAGTATGGGGCGCCCAGTGAGAATCGAACTCGCTAACAATGGTCTGCGAATCTAGCTTGCTAATCATTACACCATGTGAAGCGCCTACGTCAGTTATTATATAATGAGTCTAGAACACAGTCTTCAGGTTCCTTGAATTACCTGCTGGTACTAAAGAGGTCACCCATCAAAGTGCTGAACAAGATCATCGTTGCTTAACTTGGAGGATTATTGCAAGATTGATTTTCTTTGTTCTTGAGTACAATACTCATGAAAATCGATTGAAATGCCATGGACGTGATTTTGCATTAAGACAAGCTGTGACACGGTCAATGATAAAATAACCAAACAAAAGGGCCCATCAGAATATTTGTTCCCAATTATTTTTCTCCTTTTTATAATAACAAAATACAGAGAGAGAGGGAGAAAGAGAGAGAAAGGGCGAGAAGGAGAGAGAATGGGAGAGGGAGAGAGAGAGAGAGAGAGAGAGAGAGGAGGGAGGGGGATGATGAATCTATTATTCGGAATTATTTCAAATAAAAAGAAAAGAGAGAGAGAGAGAAAGAGAGACAGAGAGTGAAAGGGAGGAGAGAAAGCGTGCGAGAGAGAAAAGAGAGAGATAGAGACAGAGAGAGAGAGAGATAAGGGCGAGCGAGCGAGCGAGCGAGAGAGAGAGAGAGAGAGAGAGAGAGAGAGAGAGAGAGGAGGTGTATGATAAATCTATTACTCGGAATTATTTCAAATAAAAGAAAAGAGACAGAAAGAGAGAGAGAGAGAGAGAGAGAGAGAGAGAGAGAAAGGGAGAGAGAGAAAGAGAGAGAAGGGCGAGAAGGACATAGAATGGGAGAGAGAGAGAGAGAGAGAGACTGAGAGAGAGAAGAGAGAGAGAGAGAGAGAGAGGGGAGGGGATGATGAATCTATTATTCGTAATTATTTCAAATTAAAACAAAAGAGAGAATTAAAGAGTGACAGAGAGTGAAATGGAGAGAGAGAGAAAGCGTGAAAAGAGAGAGAGAGAGAGAAAGGCGAGAATGAGAGAGAGAGAGCGAGAGAGAGAGAGAGAGAGAGAGAGACGAGCGGATGATAAATCTATTATTCGGAATTATTTCAAATTAAAAGAAAGAGAGAGAGAAAGAGAGAGAGAGAGAGAGAGAAAGGGTGAGAAGGAGAGATAATGGGCGAAGGAGAGAGAGAGAGAGAGAGAGAGAGAGAGTGGGGGGGGCGATAAATCTATTATTCTGAATCATTTCAAATAAAAAGAAAATACAGAGAGAAAGGGTGACAGAGAGTGAAAGGGAGAGAGAGAAAGCGTGAGAGAGAGAGAGAGAGAGAGAGAGAGAGAGAGAGAGAGGGGGGGGAGAACAAATAATAAGCGTATCATGTTATTTATTCAAAGATTTAAACCAATATATTTACTGTACGCTCTAAAACGAAGCCTTCTCCGAATTATCTAATATTTATAATAATATTGAAATTTAAGGGATTTTTTTTTAGAGAATACAAACGTATCGACATCTGAAAATTGTAATTGAAAAGGTTGAAATGCGAAGGGAATAAAAATATTGGTTTTAGGCAGCTTATAAATTAGTTGATGGCATTTAGGATTCGTCGATTTTTTTCTTTTAAAGGTATATTGATCAGTATTGGAATACATAATAAATTTGCACATCATGCCGACTATTCACCAATGTTTTTTTTTTTTGTTTTTTTTTGTTGCGTTTTATAATATCAATTATTTCTCTTATTCGCATCCTTTCAATCTCCCGATGCAATTTTGTTTAAACATTATATCTGCTAGCAAAGTATGGAACTCTCTCTCTCCCTCTCCTCTCTCTCTCTCTCTTACACACACACACACACACACACACACACACTCTCTCTCTCTCTCTCTCTCTTGCTATCTATCTCCGTCTCTCTTTCTCACACACGACACATTGTTGTATCGCGAGGTGGGATACACAGAAGAATGGTGTGCTTAATACATTTATTAAGCACCAGCCCCCGGCGCAAAACGGATACATACAAACACAGAACAAATAAGTACAAACAATTAACAAGACAAAACTTACACTAAATGGAGGAGGGTCTGTCTTCTCTCTCTCTCCTCTCTCTCTCTCTCTCCTCTCTCTCCCTCTCCTCTCTCTCTCTCTCAACACACACACACCACTCACGCACACACAGACACATTGTTGTATTGCGAGGTGGAAAGATGCACAGAAGAATGGTGTACTTAATACATTTATTAAGCACCAGCCCCCGGTGCCAAACGGATATATACAAACACAGAACAAATAAGTACAAACAATTAACAAGACAGAACTTACACTAAATAAAGGAGGGTCTTTCTCCCTCTTTCCTCTCTCTCTCCCCTCTCTCTCTGTCTCTCACTCTCTCTCACTCTCTCTCTCTCTCTCTCTCTCTCTCACACACACATACATACACACAGACACATTGTTGTATTGCGAGGTGGAAAGATACACAGAAGAATGGTGTGCTTAATACATTTATTAAGCACCAGCCCCCGGTGCCAAACGGATACATACAAACACAGAACAAATAAGTACAAAAAGTTAACAATACAGAACTTACACTAAATAGAGGAGGGTCAGTTCGCTAAAGTGCAGCAAAGTCAATCTGAATATTATTCAGCTAGTTAATCCACTTTTCTGAGAATATATTCATTCTGGCACAAGGTCAGAATTATAAGGCACCCAGTGAGGACAGAACTCACTAGTGATATTAGTAATGTAAATATATCAATTGCACAATTAAACTTATATTAGTAAGCTGCAGTGAGTTCAGTTTACACCAATAAAAAAGATCCTTCACAAACAATTATTTTCAAAAACCAAAAGAGATCACCCCACCTCCCCCAAAAAAACTGAAATACTGGTTTCGGCATTAAATAAACCACAAAAGTTGATATGCCTCTAAGTAAGAAAAATAATGTATATTATTTGAATTATTCGGACTATTTTCCTCATCTTCATTGTTATCTGCACAACGTTTCAGCCGATGTATTCCCCGACCTTTTTCAGGTGTTTCTTATCGGACTCTTACTTTTTACTTAGTCTATCCACCTAAATATTATAGCCGCCCTGTCGGCTGGGGCGTTAGAATGTACCGACTGCACCTCTGCAGAGGGGTAAAACTCCCCCAATGGGGCCACCTGTTGGCTGTGCATAGCGATCCGTGATGCTTAAGGATGGAACCCAGGTTGATCAGCAGTCCATGACTTGCAATATTCCACTTTGGTCCTTTCTTAGGCTACACGGACTGTCGGAAGGCCCCCTCCGATCAATCGGCAGTCACGTCAAGCCTTAGCACCTATATGATTGCCCAACCCTATTGCCCTTATGGCAAGCCCCAACCCCTTTTTATCATATGGGTGCTAGAAGGTGGTGGCTGTGGGTCTACATGTCCTGGGAATGACGTTAAACTCTATCTGATCGTGAGGTTCAGTTTTGGAGGTTTGGGGAATGTGGAGCACCCCTTCATCACCATTGCTCCTGGTCCATTCTGACTCGGAGTGGTAGTACCTGTTAGGGTCCCACCTATGGGTCAAATAGAAAAACATTTTTTTTTTAAATTGAGTATCCATTAAGAATGAGTTTATTTCAAAACTTTATCGGCATTAAATGACTCACTGAGGTTGATATGCCGTAAAACAAACGAAACGAAACCAAACTAAACTTTATACAATTGTTAGCTGCCCAAGTTTATGTCTTTCAAGTGTTGGATTAGTATTTACTAAAACTCGTTAATCCAGCAACATCCGATATGGAGTAGAATGTAAACGTGCTGAAGATAGGTGTTAGCTCTGTCTACTGAAAACGGTGAAAAAAAAAAAAGAATTAAAAGTTAGAAAGAACTGAATAAAAAAAAATACTTCATTGTTGAAAAAAGAAAAATTACTGCCATTACCTAATAAGTATATTCGATCTTTTTTTTTTAAACTGATTTTTTTTCCGAGGAAAGCGGATTTCTTGTTATATTCTGTTGATAAAATAAGTATTGAAAAAAAATAATAATTGAGAAAGAGCGGCTTTTATTGAACTCCAGACAAAGAAAACAAAACAAAAAACAAAAGAAAGAAATAATTGTTTTAAATAATTGTGCAACAATTTTACCGATTTTTATAAGCAGCGGATTTGGAATTATACAAATCTTCTGCAAAACGGGGGGAAAAAAGAAAGAATAGAATGCAAATCTAAAATCAATGCTGTGATTTATTGGAAATATTAATATTTAAAATCTTTTTTTTTCTTTTTCGGGATCATCTTGAAACTTCTGTTATCAGAAGATTTTTATTGACCAGTACATAATCGTTTGAACCGAATAAGTTTTCGTAGAAAGGAAAAAAAACAAACTTTTGACATTAAATTGTTGCTGACCATCTAAAAACAAAACAAAATTGCTAACATGAATCAATAATTATTCTCCTGTATTTTCCACTGTATAACACGAATCTTTGGGCATATCATGTTGTGTAATGGTTTAGCATGCAGATTCACAGACCATTGTTAGTGAGGTCGATTCTCATTAGGCGCCTCCATACTTTTAGCCTTGTGTCACAGCTAAGCCAAGCTTAGTAAAGCAGGCTAATGATTGATAGTTGGTTCGATTCTTATTGGGCGCTCTATACTTCTGGCCTTGTGCCACATCTAAGTTAAGCTTAGTAAATAACTATATTGTAATTATCCTGGGTTCCTCACGGGGTGTAATGGTTAGCGAGCTAGATTAGCAGACCATTGATAGTTGTTTCGATTCTCATTGGGCGCCCCATAATTCTGGCCTTGTGCCACATCTAAGGTAAGCTTAGTAAATAATTATATTGTAACTATTCTGGGTTCCTCACGTGGTGTAATGGTTAGCGAGCAAGATTAGCAGACTATTGATTGATAGTTGGTTCGATTCTCATTGGGCGCCCCATAATTCTGGCCTTGTGCCACATCTAAGTTAAGCTTAGTAAATAACTATATTGTAACTATCCTGGGTTCCTCACGGGGTGTAATGGTTAGCGAGCTAGATTAGCAGACCATTGATAGTTGGTTCGATTCTCATTTGGCGCCCCATAATTCTGGCCTTGTGCCACATCTAAGCTAAGCTTAGAATATAACTATATTGTAACTATCCTGAATTCCTCATGGCGTTTAATGGTTAGCAAGCTAGATTAGCAGACCATTGTCAGTGAGTTCGATTCTTATTCGGCGCTCCAAACTTCTGGTTTTGTACTACATTTAAGCTAAACCTAGTAGATAACTATAACACGAATCTTACTACTTCATTTTGATGTATGATACATGTTCCTATGTTGGTAATTATACATGCCCTAAACAAAATGGCATTACTTTTTGACTCACCTATGTGGAGAAGTAAGGATGTGATCCGAAGAGGACCAGCTTCATTTTGATGTATGATACATGTTCTTCAACTGGTAATTATACCTGCCCTAAAAAAATGGCATTACTTTTTGACTCACCTATGTGGAGAAGTAAGGATGTGATCCACAGAGGAACAGCTTCATTTTGATGTATGATACAAGCTCCTGTGTTGGTAATTATACCTGTCCTAAACAAAATGACATTACTTTTTGACTCACCTATGTGGAGAAGTAAGGATCTGATCCACAGAGGGCCAGTTTCATTTTGATGTATGATACATGTTCCTGTGTTGGTAATTATACCTGTCCTAAACAAAATGGCATTACTTTTTAGACTCACCTATGTGGAGAAGTAGGGATGTGATCCACAGAGGAGCTACTTCATTTTGATGTATGATACATGTTCCTGTGTTGGTAATTATACCTATCCTAAACAAAATTGCATTACTTTTTTACTTACCCTCGTACATTAATTAACGTACGTGGATACAATATGTTACGTAGTGAATCTTACAACCCATCGTAATTAATCCATATGTCACCGCTGATATATTTTTTTATTGACTAACTTGTCTGTTATCGCGTTGCTTTTCGCTAGGTTAATCCAAGTGTTTGCACTTCAAGCGTATTTCTCTATTATTATTTTTTATAAGGTTCGCAATTTTCTTCAGGTCAGGTACGTGTTTTAGAAAAATAAAAATAAAAATGTGACCGGTTTTTATGATCAAAACATTTTGCCATTATGTTGACAGACAACGTCTAGCTACTCACCTTGCAAACTTTATAGAATAGCGGCATTTATTCTGTATCGATTCGTATTGATTTTTCCCTCGGGTGTGATTTCCAATAAAGATCTTCTGTTATTTGCTTTTGTAAGTCGTTCTTTAATAACCATTGGATGAAAAAAGAAATGGTGTCAGGATCTCGACTTGTAATTATTAAAACCTTATCTAAGCAGTAAATAAGTTATGGTGACATCCGTGAGTCTCGCGAGACCATAAAGCTGCGTCGAGATCTGGACGCAGGCCGAGGCAAGTTTGTCTGAGAGACTGGGAATTCTTCCCTCCATATTGGTGAATAATGTCTAAATGATTGGTTGGTTGGTTGGTTAGTTAGTTTATGGTATGTGGTGTTATTCAATACTAAATCCGGTCTATTTCCAAACAATTATATGATTCCTAGTGACTAATCTTATTATAATGGAGATTGTGGGTTTGTATGTCTGTAACCGAAACTATATTACTATTCAAGTCACAATTCCCTTTGTTATTTACATCACATTCTCCATGATTTTATTTTTTATTTAAACCTCAATTATTAGTAAAATTGTTTTATATCATTAAGACTGTTAACAATATCTACATACTAATAATATGCAATTATATTTATATATTCAACGAAATAGCGGTTTACAGTGTGAATGGGAAGGCTAATTTGCATATTGATCTTAAAAAATTTGATTTTAATAAATATATGCTTAGTATTATTGATTTCTAATTGTTTGGTTTTTATCTTAATAAATATGAGCAAAATCTCGGGGATAAATCTTAACAGAAATCTATTAACATAAAGAAATAACTGTAATTTTATTCTTTTCTTCTATTTTAACTAAATAGTTAAATTAAGGAAATTTACCACTGAAAGAGGAGTAAGGGAAAATGGTGGAACAGTTAGTTTCAAAGTTGTTCTATTTTCCGATTATACCCCCTCTGTTCCAAATATTTTTATCTGAATTCTTATTCAGTTTCATTAGCCTTTCTAATTTAACATGATATTTTATTATATTAAAACTTAAATACTCGCACCCGGAGGGTGCATATATTTGCTAGTCTTATTATAATAAAGATTGTGTGTTTGCCTGTGTGTAATCGAAACGATATTACTACTCAAATCACAATTTCATTTGGTATTTGCGTCACATTCAAAAGATTATAGCTTCAATTAATAATCCTTAATACAAATAATTTGTATACCAATATATGGTTTTAAGTATCCCTATGTTATAAGTTTCGGTACTTTTCGCGGAGAACCGTCCAACCTTCTAGCACCCATATGATAAAAAGGGGTTGGGGCTTGCCATAAGGGCAATAGGGTTGGGGCAATCATATAGGTGCTAGGGCTTTGACGTGACCAGCCGATTGATCGGAGGGGGCCTCTCCGACCGCCCGTCTAGCCCAAGATAGGGTCTGTGGAGTGTTGCATGTCATTGACTGCTCATCCACCTGGGTTCTATCCTTAAGCATCACGGGTCGCCACCCACGGCCAACAGGGGGCCCCATTGTGGGAGTCTTACCCGTCTGCAGAGGTGCAGTCGGTGCATTCTAACGCCCCTACCGACAGGGCGGAGTGATGGTAGGTCCAAGGCTTTAAAATATTGAGTGGTCAACATGTAAGTAAAGTATGTAAAGTCGTCGGGGCGGCCTAAAGTCGGTATCAGCCAATCAGCGAGGGAGTCTATCCCCTTTTCAATAGCGCTAGACCAAGGAGATTGTTTTAGCATCTGAGGTGGAGCGCCACACCTACCATCAGCTCCTTACTTTACCGCACAGATCCCTGTGCTACTCATAACGCTGAGTTGGCGGGGACCGGTATCGAACTAGGAACCTTGCGGTTTCTAGCCGAACGCTCTACCGGCCTATAATCAGGCAGAAACATGGTAACATTTAAGATAAACTGGATTGCTTGATTTTATAGGTCAAAGAGGGGGGAGAGACAAACAGACAGACAGACATATAGGTCACATACGTATTTTGGTACTTTTAACTGTTATGAACAATACGTTACTTGCATCACTAACCAAACACCATAAACATGTTGTTGGAAAGAATTCTGCTTTATTGTTATCTGAATATCACAAGAGAATTTCTCAACTGATAATAATTGTACTTAATCGACACTCTCTGCTGATTCTTTTCTTATAAGAGACAATTCTGTTTACTAATAACGAAGGTGCGGTTTGGTTTACGGCATATCAACCTCAGTGGGTCATTTGATGCCGATAAGTTTTGAAATAAATTCATTTTTAGTGGATACTCAATTTTTTTATGAATACATTTTTCTATTTAACCCATAGATGGGAACATAACAGGTACTACCAAGGTTACCAGTCACGTCATTATTATATATATATATATATATATAATATATATATATATATATATAATAAAATAATTCCGACAGTATGAATAAGATATAATGAAACAACCGATGTTTACAACTGAAATAGGCTCATCAGAAGAGAAAGTGTGCAAACCGTTTCGGGCCAATTCTCTTGACGGTTTAAAAAGCACAACACCCGCCCATCCTCAACTAATATGAGGACCCTATTGCATTATAATGTATCAACCGCACGTGGGTCGGTCATCAACAAAAAATATAAGCGGGAAAAAGACCGTTAGTAAAAACAGAACGCTGCTAGTCAAACGTTGGAATTAATCAAAAAAAAATTGTGCTGTCTGTATTAAAAAATATGAATTATTTAAAATAAATGAATTTTATTTAAAAATAAAATGAATCTCATTTTCAATTTATATATATATATATATATATATATAATTATATATCTCATTCATTTATAATAATATTATTTTATATATATATATATATTTATATATATATATATAATATATTATATAATATATATATAATTTATATATTATAATATATATATATAATATATATAAAATTTATAAATTTAATATATATATATAATTTATATATATATATATATATATATATATATATATAATATATTATATAAAATGAATCTCATTTCAATTTATATATATATATATATATATATATGTATAAGTATTAACTTACCGGTGGGGTATAAGAACGATCGTTGGAAGCGCACAATATCCAGAGGTTAAGGTTGAGAAAAAACAAATACAAAGTGCTCAATACAGTGTAGAGCATAAATTTATTTTAACAATGGAAAGGAGTAACCTACTCGAGTTTCATCGATTGATTCTTCAAGGTTACTTTAAATTAACATTAATTAACATTAAATTAGATAAACATGCCCGTTGGAATCCAACGGGCATGTTTATAACACCTAAGATTAATCGAAAACTCGATTAATTTAAAGTAACCCTGAAGAATCAATCGATGAAACTCGAGTAGGTTAGTCCTTTCCATTGTTAATATATATATATATATATATAATATATATATGGGAGAAATGTGAGGAGGTTAATCCAACAGTATATGGAGAAAGGTAGACAAACACGGCATGTTATGGAAAATGGATGTTTATTGTCGACGATGCAACGTTTCGGTCTGTTAGACCTTCTTCAGGACTTGGATATAGTTCTTGCTTCAATGATGGACATTCTCAAAATGGTGAAACAGGAGGTCGTCAGTAGGGGGAGGGGTGGTTGGGGGTTGTTAGTGGATTTTCTTAACCAATCCTTAAAATCTAGTATACACAGGACTAACACCTGCGATACCATTACCATTCTGATAGGACGGTGTCGATTTCGAAGCATGAACTTCATCATCAAAGTTTCGTATCAGAAATGGACGTTCTTATGTTTTTCTTTGTGTGGTTATAATTTCTCTTCTTATTTCATTTCCTCTCCTTTTTTCTCTTTTTTCTTCTCCTCCTTTATGAATGAAATGGCGAATAACTGTAATTTCTTATTTCTCCTCTTTTTTTAAAATGTTTGTTGAGAACAAATGTATCTAATATTGTCTGTCATCCGGTCAATGTGTTCCAAGTTTGTTGCCATGTCAAAATTCAAAATTCAAAATAAAATAAATAAATAAAAACCGTCAATAGAGAAATGTATATACCTAGCTTTTGTTTTCCTTTTCCTTTTTCTTTTCTTTTTCCTTTCTCTATTTTTTTGTGTTTTTTTCATTTATTTCTTTTCCTCTAATTTAAATTTTTTATTTATTTTTTTAATTTTTTTATTTTACTAATTGGATGTTTAATTTTTAAAGAAATATGCGTTTTATTTTATCT
>CM042171.1:72433745-72436245 GCA_023376005.1 Doryteuthis pealeii
ACACATATATATATATATATATATATATTATATATATATATATATGATATGTGATAAGATTCAATCAAAATTGAGAACTCAATCATGCCTATAAAGATTTTGCATTTGTACATATACTTGCTGAACAATGTGTTTGCAATTGAGACAACCAATTGAAGTTGATTTCTATCAAACGGAGACATTACTTGAGAATAATCAATGTTATTTAGTATCAGAGATAGCCAACATACAGAAAATAACGAAATCAAGTAGTGAAAATTATTTGCACTAGCTTAATTATATTAGACTCTTTGATGTGTGGCTCTGAACAAATAATGCTCCCAATTTAAACAATCTGAAGTGTACAAAAGTCACCTAGAGCAGTTCTTTGCCTTAGAAATAAGATAAAATGTTCTAAGAAAAGGAAATTATTAAGTTGTTTAAAATAAAACAAACTATATGTAAAATAATAATAACATACATACATACATATATATATAGTGTGTATGTATAGTGTATACAGCTTATTCTCGAAATAAGCACAATTGTATTGTTTGTCTGTAAGTAATAGAACTGTTCAACCGATTGCGTTGATTATTTTATTGAAAAGGAAGTAGAATTATTCAGATCTGGTGACTAGGTTGATTCCCATATTAAAGAACAAACATCAGCAAAATTAACAATAGGAAAATTTATTTCTCATATAATATGATATAAATTTCTTATATCATATAATCATATAAAAATAACATTTGCAAAAACAAAGAATAAAAAAATATTTTTTAAAAAGCATTAAAAAAAGAATAACAATATTTAAAAAAAAAGAATAAAAAATATTTTTAAAAAGCATTTAAAAAAAGAATAATAATAAAAAACATTAAAAAAAGAATAATAAAAAAACATTAACAAAAAAGAATAATAAAAAAAACATTAACAAAAGAAAATATCAAAAAGATTTTTACGAAAAAAAAAGAAACAAAAAGGACAACTACAAAATAACATTCATGAAATTTTGTAAATTTGAATAAATAAATAAAATTTGTAAACGTAGTCTATCATACATATTATAAATTAAAACATGTTGATTAAGACAGGTCTTGGGCCCCTTACCATATTTGCAAGCAGAGTGTTAAGAGTTTGCGTATGTGGATAAAGGGAGTACGTGATAAGTTGGCATTTGGTATATCTATGATTTGGTGAGAGCCAAAATATCATTGCACAAACTGTTACTTTTGTTTAATGAAAACTTCACCATATAAGAAAAACAAATGTAAAATTGAGTATCATAGTCTACCATCAGCTATACGTCCAGTGCCTCATTCAGCTGAAATCCCAGTTTGGGGCAAGTAGAGCTTGAGAGAAGCATTGGAGGGAGAGGAATTGACCCCAAGATCTAACCTCAAACCTGCTGATCCCAACATTCTACATGCACTATTTGTTGACATAAAGAACATTATTTTCGCACCTTGCACATGAAACTAGGTCTCTTGAAGCAATTCATTAAAGCATTGCCAATTGAAGGCAAGTGTTTCCAATACCATGTTTTGGCATTTCCGGCCTGTCAATTGAAAAAAATCAAGGCAGGTGTGTTTGATGGTCTACGGATTCTGAATGTTATCAACGATGAACATTTCATCGGGATAATGTCAGAACTCGAAAAGAATGCTTTGTTCTTGAGAAGTTCTTTACCTTGTCAAGAACTTTCTTGGAAATACATGAGCAATGAATTACACTGAAATTGGATAGCCACAAAATGCTTGATTGCAACATGAGCATCAAGTTCCATTTTCTGCATAGCCATCTTGCTAACTTCTTGGAAAACCTTGATGTGGTCAGGGATGAGCAAGATGAATGATTCTACTAAGATTTGAAATTCATAGAGGAATGGTATTAAAGTATATGGGATGTAAATATGATGGCTAACTATGGATCATAAAAGGAAATCGTCCACATATTGAACACACTAGAAAAAAAAAACTGTGTAATTTTTTACCGTAACTACTTGCACACAATTTGACTTACGTAACAGTATCCTTTGTAGGAACAAGATGAATTTGTAAAAACATTAGACAAGCATCTTTAAAAATTATTTTCCATTGTGATTTTTTATAACATTCTATAAAATAAGCTCAAATCTGTCACATGCAGTATTTTAGTAGTTTTTGAGACTAACCAAGGGTATCCTCTTACTTAAAAATTTGATGTAATAGAAAAAAAATGGGATCATTTTTGGATTCAGAGTCCAAATGTTTGTCAAAAACAAGTGTCAGATCTAGCCCAACAAAATTTGTGATGCCCAGTGTAATGTTTTATTATTTCCCATTATAAATACATTTTTAAAACCTTCCATAAATTAAGCAAAGATTTGTTAGAAGCTGTATTTTAACTTTTTTTGAGAAAGATTGAAAAGCTTAAAAAGTTGACGTGATATTGTGACGGAGAACGAGAAAGGAAAGGGAGCAAGACATTGTCTTGCCTGCCGGGATTGAACTCGCGTCCTCCCGCATGCAAAAACAAATGC